>VMDO01000559.1:129991-178388 GCA_007922755.1 Pedetes capensis | reverse complement strand
GCAGGCCTCCATGCTAAGTGAGAGCTAAGGGAAGCAAGACCACCCAGACTAAAGTTGCAGATCATCCTCAAAGCCTTCCCTGCTGAGGCTTTAACAAGTGGAATTTTGTTTTGTTTTGTTTTGTTTTGTTTTTAGGACAGTGTTGTCCCTGGCAAAGGGGAGTCCTATATTTCTCTAGGACTTAAGAAATGTCAGTACTGCCCATAGACTAGTGAGAGAGGAGGTTGGCTGCTTAAATATAGCTTCTCGGTAACTCATTGGCCTCAGCAGAGAGGCATTCCCATAATTTATGGAGGAAATGGTCAATCACTAGAAAATGCATCCTGTCTGTTAGTTAGCTATTGGGTGAGCCCACCCCACTAACCAACAGCACTGGGGAGAGCCTCTCTCTGCCATTGGCTTTCCCAGCATAGATAGGAAATAGGCTCATATAGGGAAAAAATAAGAGGGGAAGAGAGATCTATAGTGTTTCAGTATGTCCTGAACGGGAGAGGTTTCTAGCTATTCCTGTAGGTGATAAGGAAGCATGCATGAATAAGAGAGTCTAATAATTGTAGCCAGACAGATTTGCAGATTGAAGGCTGGTGGTCAAGCTAGGCATGGAGAGACATGCAATGAACAATTGCTTAGCTAATCTACCTGAGAATAAGAGGAAAGAGATGGGAAAATAGGAGCACAAGTGAGACAGAAGTGACAAAGGAAAAAAGGAAAGTAGGTATTTGCTAATCAAAGAGCCAAGAGGAAATAGATGAAGCTGAAGCCTGGAGTCATAATTGGTCCATAATTGCTCAGCAGTCCAGCTACTTGGTCCAATTCTAATGTCATTCTCATTTTCAAATTTTCAAGAACTGTAAAAGATATGTTTCCCTTAAGTTATAGAAAAACTCACACATTCCATGTTGCACTGGCCCAGCAGATCCCACTGGTTCTTCCGACCACCCAAGACAGCTCTGGTGCTGTCAATAACTGACCCATGGCTCCCATCCTTGCCCTCTAGAGAGGAGGAAGGCTTTGGCCAGAAGGAGAAATGAGGAGATATTTGGCTTTCCTGTGCCCTCAAGGCATTGCTGTAAGGGCTTCTATGGACCCAAGTGAGAAGTGGGCCCTGGTATTTTTGTTTCTCTCACTCAGGGCTCTCCTAAGAGAAATCATCCACCCTGCCCACTGTACAGCCTCTTCACAAAGATATCATTTACACCAAGATATGAGCAGAATTCCCTCCCCTCTCTGTTTTCACATTTTGATTGTGATCAAGCCGTAGATCTAAAAGAATGAATTGTTGTGGATGGAATTTTAGTTAATAGCGAGTCTTAGCAGCAGGACCAATGAGATCACCTTTGGTATGGCCTTTAAAATCCTATGTGATTTGACCTCTGCCCAAATTTCTAACTTATGTCCTACTACTTGCTACACTGATCTCCCACCTCCAACATACCACCATACCATCAAACACAAGGCCTTTGCACATACTTTTCTTTCTACTTGGAACTCTCTTCTGCAGAAAGTTAATGATCCAGATTGACCTTCACATCTCAGCCTCCCTGCCTCCCATCAATGTCAGGACTCCATATGGGGGGCCTCTCTTATAAGAGACTGCCTGGCACCAAGTACCATGCCTCCACAGCACACAAGACTGATCCCTTCTTTGTCCTAGAAGACCTTTACAGACTCCAGCTATCTAATGAAGACCTGTGTGAGCAGAATATAGTGGGAAAGAGGCACAAGTTGGTCATAAAGATGAAGAGACCAGATAGGTCATGCTCATGAAAGCTTAATTTAGGATTTTATTCTAAGTCCAATCAGAAAACACTGGAGGTTTTTAAGTAGTGGGATGACATGATCTGTATTGATCTATGTTATAAATGATTATTCCAGCTACTGTGAGGAAATAGATTGAGGTAGAGGACAACTTTACAAACAGTTGGAAGGCTATTGTCATAAAGGAATATTCAGTGGGCTTGTCCTAGGAGGATTTGGTAGACTTGCAGAGAAGTCAACAGATTTCAGTGTCTGTTCAGAAAGAAGATGCCATGCAATATACTGATAGATTGAATGTGATGTTTGCAGGAAAGAGAAGAACTAGCTTCCAGCTTGACACACTAGTAAATGTAGCATGGTTTATTAACATGAGGAAGACTGGAAGGAGTAGGGAGGGAGAAGAAGTCAATATTTTTTGGTAAGTTAAATTTGAGGCGACTTTTAGATATCCAAGTGGAAATGCCAAGAAAACAGATGGAATTGCTAGGAAAGGTCAGAGCTGGAAAAATACATTGAGCAATTATTGATCCATTTTTTTGAAAGGTTTACAAGAGTTCTGGTTGCTCCTTGAGTAGAACGGAGGGAGGGCTTGGCATAGGTGTTGTTTATAAGTGAGTGAACATAACTGTGGAAACTCACCACTGAGAAGGGGAAGAAGACCCTGAAAGCAGCTGGAATAGGAGTAGAGGACTGAAAGCCACAATGGGGGTATGCAGTTGCTGAGCGTGAGATCTGGGGTGGGTACAGTGGAAGTGTGGTCAATGAGGGTAGGGTAGATCTAGGAGGCGGAGACCTCCACTGCAGACCCAGCTGCAGATCTCTAGTCTGGGCATGCTGGTGCTGCTGCTCTGCTCCAAAACTTTTTCCCTCCTTTTAGGCACCAATCCATTCATGGATGTTGTCTAGTCACACTTATGACTTTTTTTTTCAGTGCTGGGGAGTTGAACCTGGGTTTTCACACATGCTAAGCAAGTGCTCTATCACTGAGCTGCACCCCTGGCACCCCCACTTTTTTTAAATTGGAAATTTTAAATGGACAACTTAATGGGTCTCATTATGACATTCTCATACATGCATTTAATTGTACATTGCCCATTTTCACCTTCCCCTTACCCTCTCATGACCCTCTCCCTCCTCACCAACACACTCCCTTCTACTTGCATGTCTTTTTTTTTAAGTATATCTATCTACATGTGTACATCCCAATTTTGCCACAAGGGCAAAAAACGTGATATTGCCTTTCTTTTCTCCCATTACTTTTTCTTTTTGCCTCCTCCCGCTTTTCTTTAGTTTATTATCTTTCTCTACTTAGGTTCCACCTGCATTAATGATATACATGTTTTAATAATGAAAATATATTGAAGTCTAACATCCACATATGACAGAAAACATGTGATGTTTATCCTTCTAGGTCTGGCTTATTTTCCTTAAAATGGTATCTAGGGGTTTTGTTTTGTTTGTTTTTAGGCATTTCACTAAGTCATGCAGGCCACCTCTACCTCACAATCCTCCTGCTTCAGCCTCCTGAGTCTCTGGGATTACAGACATGCACCACTGTGCCTGGTCACTCTATGACATTAAACCATCTCAATGTGCCCATGCACTACCCATACTTTGGCCTTTATTACATGGAGATCGAAAGGGCTCTAAAATTATTTGCAAACACCTTTCCAAAGCACTTCTGTTGCTGTTTCCTAGATTGATTTCTGACCCAGCTGCACTCTTGTTGGCTCTTGTGCTCTGCTCTCTTCTAGATTCTTGGCTCCAATATCCATGCAAAATCACGCCTCCTTCTCCAGGTGGTAATTGATGTTCCAGTTAGCTCCTTGGAACTAAACCTCTGGTTCACATGGCACCTCAGCCAGCTCTGCCTCCTTCTCATGGAGAAAATCAAGAAACACCTATGACTTCCTACAGGATCCCCCTTCAGAGACTTTCTCCTCTGTTTCTCCCTTCTCTTGAGAATATGTTCCTATCAGCTTTGTAAATGTGTTCTTTCTGGCATGCTTTAATTGTTTGTAAAAATGTTATTATGCTCCTTTCTCCCTTTTTTATTTCTCACATCCTTCTGTGGAATCTGATCTTCATTTTTTTGTTGTTGTTCATTTTCTGTATGGAATTTGGTTATTTTCATGGCTCTGGAGCTCCCTCTTCTGCTGTTTCTGAGGAATGTTGTCTTCCTTTCTGAAAGTCCTCCGCTTTCATCAGGGTTTTCTTTTTTTTTTTTTTTTTTTTTTTTTTTTTTTTTTTTTTTTTTTTTTTTTTTTTTTTTTTTTTTTTTTTTTTTTTTTTTTTTTTTTTTTTGTCTCTATTGACCTTGTGCTGCTCGATTTGGATCTTATTCCCAGCAGTTTCTACTTACTGTGGGGCTTTGTCTTAGAAGGTAGGTTGTCTGGTGAGTTTCGAATGTTTGTGGCGCCCAGGCCCTTGCAGAGCTGGTCACTTGCACTGAGCACTAGTGGAATCTGAGAAACTCCTCCCAGTGGAGCAACTTCTCTCAGGTTGGCCTCTGAGGTTTCCAATGAAAATTTGCCAGCTTGGTTAGGAGTTGAAATACACACTGGGTACCCATTGTTTTCCTTTGCTTTCTCCAGCACTGCTGTCAACACAATTTGGGGCTTGAAGTGCTGGTGGGTTCTCCTTATCTACTTATATTTAGGTCTGGGATTTAGCTCAGGTGGTAGAGTGCTGCTTCACACTTTCTGGGGACCCAGGTTCAGTCTCCAGCATGACAAAATGGGAAAAGGACATGGCAGTCCATTACTGAAACAATCAGCCATTGAGTTTGGCTCAGTTGGTAGAGTGCCACCCCACATTTTCTGAGGACCCAGATTCGATCCCCAGAACTGCAAAAAATGGGAGAAGGTCTTGGTGTCCCACTCCTGAAGTAACCCCAAAACAACAATCAGCCATCAAAAACCCTATGAGGGTCACGATGAGCCAGCCCCAACTCTATGGCACCTAACAACAACAATAACTTATATTTAGGGGCTGGCATTTAGCTCAGTTGATACAGTGCTTGCTCTGCACTCTTTGAGGCCCTAGGTTCATTCCCCAACACTGCATAAAACAGAAGAAGGACTTGGCAGCCCACTCTCAAAATGATCAGCTATTGAAAACCTTATGAATAGCATAGAAGCACTGACATAGTGCCAGGCACAGCACAGTGTTGGGTAGTGTTTCTGTCATACATAGGGTCCCTATGAGTCCGACTCAACTGGAAAGCATGTAACAACAAACTTGTATTTAGAGTTCATGGTGATGACTTGTCAATTAATTTTGCTGTGAATGATAACTATAGATATTAGGAGGGCTGGCATTGTAGCTCAGTGGTAGAGCACTTGCCTAGCAGGCACAAGGCCCTAGGTTCAATCCCCTATACCACAATCAATCAATCAATCAATCAAAATTTGGGGGGAACTTGGATTTTAATTCAATCTAATGGCTCTGTTCAATTTTATGGGAATGTTTGGGGAAATTGGGAACTCATCCCATCATTGCCATTTTACCAGACCCCTGGTTGCCTGCTTAAACCTTTTAATTCCCTTTGAAGTACTTACCATTATTATATCCATTGTACAGATAAAGAAACAAAGATATGGAGAAATTGAACAATTTCCCAAGGCCAAACATTCTAAGTAGTAGACATCAACTACATATAAATCCAGGCACTTTGTGTTTGAAGCACATACTACTAACCACTCTGTGAGGCTGCATCTAAGTGTTGTTAAGCCATTGGAAGGAGGAATAGAAACTGAACAAATGAAGAATAGGAAGAAACTAGCCAGGCATGATGATGCATGCCTATAATCCCAGGGACTTGGAAGGCTGAGGCAGGAAGACAGCAAGTTTGAGGACAGAGGCAGCCTTCATAACTTAGCAAGACCCTGTCTCAAAATGAAATATAAAAAATGGGCTGGGTGCAGCTCAGTGGTAGGGAACTTGCAAAGTATGTTTCACACAAAGAAAGAAAGAAAAGAAGAAAGAAAAGAAAAGAAAAGAAAAGAAAGAAAGAAAGAAAGAAAGAAAGAAAGAAAGGAAGGAAAGAAAGGAAAGGAAAAAATTAAAGGAAAGGAAAAAGTTAAAGGAAAGGAAAAGATAAAGGAAAGGAAAAGAAAAGAGGAAAGGAAAGAAAAGGAAAGGAAAAGAAAGGAAAAGGTAGGAAAAACTTGTTCTGGATTCAGAGAATCAGATACACATAGGCTGTAGGATGTCCATGTTTTAGAGAAATAGAAGGAAGCCAGTGTAGCTAGAGTCTTGTGAGACCTGGGAGAAATCATGAAATTATGCAGCCAAAGTAGACTATTCAGGACTTTTCAAGCCATGGAAGGGATTTTTTGGACTTTAGCCTTTATGCAATGCAAAGTCCACTTAAAAAAAAAAAAGCTGCAATATGTATGCAAGAAAGTTCAGAAGAGGAGTCACTTTGCTTCACTTAAATTACTAAGTTGGATATCTTTGGAAATGAAGAATGAGTTGACCTCAGAGGAGGGGGGTGAACTGCATGGGATAGTGCATTCACAGCCATTAGGAAGTGAGCCAAGACAAGCATGAGTATCATTCCCCAAGGGGTGGTAAGGAGAGCCTCTGAGATAGGGGGCTGGAGAGCTGCATGACCAGCAGCTAGACAGTTCATGGTCAGGCGCAGCAGCCTTTCCCCACACTCATTGCTACAGGGAGACAATTAGTGAAGGGCCATGGAGCCTATGGCACTATCAGAACTGAATAGAGGTGCTGCCATAGACTGAGGAGGGTTTCACATTTTTTCAGGAGGCTGCATCTCCTTTTACAATTTTCAGAGATCTGTCTCAGAAGGTCAGCCACATTCACCTGTCAAGATATTTTGGGCAGTAATGACTCCCTTTTCTTGCTATTCTTATCAGTTCCCTTTTGTTATAGTCACTGAGGCTTTGTGAGCTGGCTTTACAATGTCTTCTGTATAATGCAATATTCAGCACTTTTCCTATTCTCATTCAAACTTCAGCGAAAGTATCAAGGAAAAATAAGAGAAAGTACGATGCCTGCATCGTGGGTATTCTTTCTATATACATCCCAGGCAGTAAAGTTGCTTGAACACTGTGGAACTGACTCACTAGGGTTTCATGTTTTCAGTAAACATAAAAAGCACGGTCATCTTTCCACACTTCACTGACCATTTATTTAATTTGTAAGTGCTGTGTTGGGTTTCCATGTAATACTCAGACTTCTTAATCTGACTTTGGAAGCATTGGGGATTATCAGGAAAGGCCACTGGATGGTGAGGCATGGGCAGAGAGAAGTCAGGACAGGCCTAGACAACTAAAGGCAAGCATGTGGAGAAAGTACAGGTGTGAGCCACTAGGAGCCTACAACTGCAGCAGCTGGAAGGTGAGTGCATCAGCCTGGTCGAGGAAATCCAGGTGGGGCATAAGTGGCATCCACCCTATAGGGCTTAAGTGGAGCCACATCCCTTATATTTCTAGCAATGCTTTTTGTCTAGCTAACATTGTCTATTTGGTAATTCCCAGTTTTTTCAGAAGTATTGACAACTGGTGTGACTTATTTGCACTAAGACTGTTTTAATAGCAGTCCTCTGAATTTGGCATCAGCTAAGACTATGTACTAATGGCCACATCTCTGAATAGCTATAAGCAGTTTCCTTCTCTAACTCAGTAGGTCCCAGAATCTCTGGAATCTCTATATCCACCTATTTGTAAACCTTTCCTACAACTGACTTTCATTTACTACTTTATCAAATGCAGCAGGTAGCAACCAGCTCACAACTTCAGATTCTACTGGAAAACAGGCTAAATGTTCACATTCATTAAGAGTACTTTCTGTGTTCCAGATTCCACAAGTCATAGTTTTTACAAATGTTTGCCAGTACATAAAATGAGTTCCCATTCTCCCAACATCTTATGACAATTTACCTACTGCCTTCTGTCTGCCATGCAGAGATTAAGGATGTATAATTTTTGGAAAAGGTAGCAAAGAATCGGGACCAACAATATAATTAACACAGTCCATGGTCCAAACTGGGCCAATGACAATCCTTTTCATGGAGACAGAGAATAGGTCTCACCCGTCTGGAACTGATCCAGATAGCTGTGGTACAACCCTTTCTGCCTTGAGGATAGTGATTAGTTAAGCATTCATTGAATCCTTTTCTCTGAATCCAAAATAAATACACTGGTTTAGGATTGTTGACATATGCATATATGTGGGTAAAAGAAAGGAAAATTTATTTTATAGATTTAAGTGGCCTTTGAAAATAGTATTGACTGTCTATGAATAGACACAGAGCTATAACCAGTAAACTATACCTTTTCAATATTTGTATATGCAAAAAGCAAAGCAAATAATTTTTTGCAAGCAAGCAATGAGAAAGTCTCAATATTTTGGGGTGTGAGGGATAAAACTGCTGCAACATGTTGGACAAGTAAGCCAATTCTCAACTTCTTCCATTCGTTTAGATGGTAGGAGATGGGTTAGGAATGGAAGTAGGGGACTTGGACATAATACTATGGCACACAGCAGGAACATTTTGGCCCAGGAAGCAACAAACAATGAAGCCATCATATGATTTGATGCCTGACATGAACATGATTTTTTCCTACTCAGCCAGAGCTACTCTGTGAATGGAAGAAGGTGCCTCTAATTCTCTTCACATAAGCCTATGTGAATCTTCCTATAATTAATCCTCTTGACACCAAATGAGCCACAGAGACCTCTACTTTGCATACTAGTAGTTCTCAACATTATCTGAGAATACACAGGAAAGGCAAAGTATGGGACCCGTCCCAGAAGTATTGAATAGGAAACTCTGGGAGTGGGGCCCAACAGTCTGTTTTTACAACTTCTCTAGGGGATGTGTATATGAAAATGTCATAATAAAAAACATTATTTTGTACAATTAATATATGTTAATTAAGAAAAGAACTTCTGCATTACACAAAACCTAGCTGCTAAGTAGAAAGAATAGAATGGTCTTCAAAGCTTCATACTTCTGGGGATGTAGTGTTTTTTCTACATAGACTACAGAGACCACGTCATATGCTCTCCATTCAAGCCAGACCCTGTGGAGGAATTAAAGGTCAGGGTCAGTTGAAGAGCACTTCCTGGTAAACTTGCTGGAGACTCTGCTTTCCATATAGTTATATCAGGCAGGCTGTAGAACATGGATTTTTTCCAAACTTGTCCTCTTGCAGTCAATCACTTCATCATTCACTGACAACTCTTTGTCATGGACTGAAAGGCTATCTATGTGCATTTTATTCAAGCTGCAAAGGAGTCCAATTTTCACAGCATAGGGGAACTATGCTTATACACCCCACTTCATGTAGGAGGAGGAGGAGGATTAGTCTATTTTTCATTACTCTAACAAAATACCTGAAGTAGGCTAAATTGATAAAGAAAAGAGGTTTATTGAGCTCACAGTTTTAGAAGTTCAAAGTCAAAACTGGGCAAGGCCCCATTGGTTTGGCATCTACTAAAGGCCTACCAGTGGTAAGAGTGTGTATTGAGGAAAGAGATCATATTTCAAAAAAAGAAGCCAGAGAGTGTACTGGTCTCCCAAAACCCTTTCTGAGGGGAGCCCCCAATAACCTAAATACCTCCCACTAAGCTCTACCTCTCAAATATTCCATATCGTTTCCCAGCATCAAATCCCTAGGGACTAAACTTCTAATATGAGAACTCATGGGGGACTCACCCTACCTCAGCAATAGTAATGGCAGTGATGATGATATGTGTCATTGTAAAGATACATACTTCAGCTGTAATGAGGCAAATGTGCCATGGAGATTTGGAAAAGTCTCTTAAAAGCCATCCCCTTCAGGAATCCCCCTTATTTCAAAAATGAGGCAACATTTTTCTCCTCTTCCCAATCACTCAGAATCCTTTATAGAATCACTTGCATTAATGTCTACAATAAATGCAGGGTAAAAGGCTAGAGCCTGTACTAATTGTTTTGTTGCATTTTATTTTGTTTGAAAAAGACTTTTGGAATAAAATCTTTGGGACCAGAAAGACTTGAACTTCAATCTGAGAAACACAAATTACTTATTGTGTGTCTTGTAATCTTAAACAATTCATTTAATCTTATGTAAACTTCCTAGGCCTCGGTTTTCTCACCTTTCAAGTGGGGAGTACAATATCTTTATTATAGACGTGTGAAAATTATAATTTGTGCAAAGTGCTTAGCACTTGTCTATGCTTACTCTGTAGGGCAAATATTTCTTTGCCTCTCCTGCTGTTTTCTCTTTTACCTTATATAATAGCTTTGCACATAAGAACTTCATGAGTGAGAATCCTTTTCTCAGGGGAAGATGAACCACTTTGGTTCCAATTCTATTCCAATTTCTAGTGATCTTGACATCAGTGGTGTCCAAATTCCCCCCTGAAGTAGAGCAGTTCCATTTCTCTATAAACCTTTGAGGTTTTTTGTGCTATGTCTCCCTAGAATATTAGAGCCAGGACGTCTTTAGAATTGGTCTATTTAATGTAATTCTTTCATTTTAGAGATGAGAAAATGGCATTCACAGAAACAAGATGACCGGTTCAAGGTCATTTGGCTAGGTAGTACAAAGCACAGATTAAAATGTACTTCAGTCCATCTCCCACTCTGTTATCATACCCAACAGCTGAAACTGAATGTTTTCTTGGTTGGCTTCCTCCTAAATGTTTAGTTAACAAAAGAGGAAAGAATTTGGTTTCTTTTCCAAGTTCATCTTGGCTCTAGATGATGCACCTATGTTTTTAAATGAGACTGGATCAGGCATGATTATGGTTTCAGACAGCAATAAGAAAAAAGTAATTCCAAGGAGCCCAAAGGTCTTTAAAAATCAATAATCTTTGTTGAACCCAGTAAAGAAACACAATAGACATCTCTGACCCCCCATATGGCCAGCATCCAGGAACACCCAGCAGGAGATCACCAATATGCCCTAGAAAGAAGGCTAATTAAAGCACACAGCAGGAAATGAAACTGGATGCCATGGTTTGAATGTGTTCCCCAACATTCATGAACTGCAAACCTACTCCCAAAGCAACAATGTTGAGAAGTAGTCCCTTTAATAGGTGAATACATCATGAGGGCTCTGATACCATGGGAGTGGGCTTGTCATAAAAGTATGTCATGCTCCCCCTCCTGCTCCCATCCACTCACCTTCACCATGGAATGAATGATGCAGCAAGATGGCCCTCGCCAGATGCCAGCAGCTTCATATTCAACTTCCCAGCCTCTAGAACCATGAGAAACAAATTTATTTTCTTTATAAATTACCCAATCCATGATTATTGGTTTGGTTGGTAGGTGTTATGGAGTTGAGTCCAACTCATAGTAACCCCATGTACAACAGAATGCAGCACTCCACAGCACTGTGCCATGCTCAGCACTATGTCAGTGCTTCTCTGCTCTTCTTTGGGTTTTCAATGGCTGAATGTTTGGGGATCGTTTCAGAAGTGAGCTGCCAGGTCCTTCTCCCATTTTTGGAGTGACAGGAATCAAACCTAGGGCCTCAGAGAGTGCAGAGCTACACTCTACAAACTGAGCTAAACTCCCAGCCCCAATCTGTGGTTTTGGTGACATAAAACAGACTAAGACCTTGGGCCATATGCATCACCAATAATAAGTGTTTATTCAAACTGTAGCACTGGTGAACAGTGAGAGAAAAAGAAAAGGAAAATTCCACAAGTATAGTTGATCCCAAGGGAGGAATATTATGGTTTCTGAGGTTTGCAATGAGCATCCTCATGTAAAAATGTACTGCTGTTCAGTTGGAAAGTCAGTATTAGGACCAAATGATATCAGGAAAGATTGGTAAGATGGACCTAAGGGTTTCTACATGTGTGACCTGAATACAGAGCAAGATCATTTTCAAATGTCAGACTGTACAGCACCCATCTCTATACCATGCACAGAGATGGCCAAGAGAGTGGAAGGAGATGGCCCAACATCTTCTTAATTTAACATCAGAGACACATTCACAGTACTGACCACCAGAAACATCAAAGCTCAGTGCTGGGTATGTGAATAGGCAGTGGGGGTAAGTGGATGAGGTGAAGGAGGGTCTCAAATTCACAGGGGAGGTCCTGGTTCTCCCATCTTCCTGATTGCCTCCAATTCAGCCCACGTGTCTTACCTTTTCTGGTTCTATTTGAACCTTTATAGTATTGTCCACTACAGGTCAGTTGTGTTCCTTCACATGCCTACTGGAGACTTATTTTAAAAGTTGCAGTGTGAGCTATGGCTTCTGTGCTTTTTGTATCTCCGGTGCCAGCACAAATGTGTGGGAAGGTCCTCAACACTCAACTTTTGCACCCTATGATGATGCTGGTATCACAGTCCCACTTAGACACTTTCCAGGCCCCATGTCTTCCTTTCAGGGCCCCTACCACTAATCACTCCCATTTCTCCATACCTTCATGGCCCTTTTCCCTGATAAGGCCTCTGGAATGGTTTCCTTTCTCCCAACATAACTAGCTTATTCATGTGCCCCAGTGGCTCTGGCAACCACTAGGCTTTCCTATTTACCAGTTCATTTTACTCATATCTTTGGATAATTCAGATTCTGGATATGTGGTGATTTCTGTTTATCTATGTAACCACCAAGGCTCTTCACTAGTCTTACCCATGTTTAACTTGTGCTTAAAGATCCCAGTGAGCTCCTCACTATATAAGGAAAATAAAAGAGTTCTCTAAAAGCCTCTTAATTTTCCTAAGACATATGCTGTGGTTGTTATCCTTTAAGTATTATTGTCAACATTATTTAACAGTATACTGGCTGCTGTGAAGAAACAAAGAAAAATAAAGATGCGTTCAGATAGTGAGTTAACAATTTGAATAAGGGGAAAAGCATATTTATACATATATATCCTAAGAAATTAGAGTAAACACACAAAATACCTGGAGATTGTTTTATAAGGATGTTTTGGCTGCATAGAAGGGAGTATGTCTCTGATCGTGTGTTTATAAACCCAGGAACACACCAGAAGGTATTTGAGATACCTTATGAGTATTGTTTTGATGACTTAAACTGGCAACAAATTAGTTTCCAGGTGGAAAAAGGTCTCCTTTATTCTATTGAAGCAGCAGTTCTTAGTTGTTCTAATCCCTTAGAATAACGACCACAAGGCTCTGCATCCTGAGGTCTCTTTCTGCTATTCTCATGGATGACACAGCCTGCTATAAACAGACCTGTTTCAGAGCTTCAGCTGTAATCTACATGGTCACTTCTTTAGAAAGGGATAAGTTTCCAGTGTGCCTAAGGCACTAGCAGGTCCTGGGGTACAGTGGTGTGCATAGCAGACGAGGTCTCTGTCCTCATGGAGTTTACACCTCAGTAAGGTGGACACCCTTACATATGTACCATGCAGTTCTGTGTTTAATTATTCTTGCTCTGGGAGCAAAGACCTGTGAGGCTCATGACAGGGGTCTGACCTAGCCTGGGAGCAGTGGTTGTCAGAGACATTTTCTCTAATGATAGGGCAACTAAGCAGTGGTACGAGAGTTAAGTGGGGCTTAGAGAAAGGGGAAAGAAGGACAGGTGAGAAGCATCTGGAGGCTCCAAAGCATAGAGATGGTGACACTCAAGGAAATGGACAATGGTCAGTGTGGCCAGATGCAAGCAAGACTAGGCAGACGCAGAGAGAGCCAGGCAGGGTCTTATGGCTCACGTGAGCAATTTTGAATTTCATTCTGAGATCAATAGCAAATCACCAAGGGGATGTAAAACATTTGACTTTGGGGTCTAGTGACAATGAAAAGTAGAGCAAGTCTCAAATGTTCAACTTTAAAGCCTACTCACCTTTAGCTAATAGTAAAGAACACCTTTGAATTCCTTTTCAGTCCATGGATGCCATTTTACAAAGGGACCCTAAGATTGTCACGTGATACATTTTGCCTTTCAACATCCATCTGGAATCTCAGCTCCTCAATTCCCCAACAGGAAACCAAGTGGAATGAATTTTGTTCTGTTTGGGCTCTGGATATAGTCGTGCCCTGTTGGGTGCTATGTGTCTGCCTTCTGGTGTTTCCTTCAGAAATCTTTGACTTTCCAAGCCAGAGTGCAACAGTGGAGCACTATGGAGTGTGGACCACGGAGGAGGGATGGGTCTGTGGGGAAAGCAATGACTAAGTCACCATGTGGAGAGGAGTAACACCATTTTCCTCACCATCGCACCCCAGGCCCCCCAGGACTGACGTTCAAATTTGGGTTATGCAGGCCAACATTCACAGTTATGGAATTTTGAAATGGATTTCAAATATCAATTTGAAGTTAGCAATCTGAGAATTACCCATATCCATAAAGATCCCTAAGTCAGCATCCTAAGACTTTGAGCTTGGAGAGAGCTCCAAATTAGGAAGGAAATCTGGTGATCCTTGGCTACTACTACCTCCTCAGGTCCATCCTGAGGGCCATTCCTCCCAAGCCAGTCCTCGCTTTTAACATATCTCAGTGCACCCTGCTTCCTTGTCCTCCTTCTACCAGCCAGCCACTGCTACTCCCCTACTCAGTCCATCTCCTAACTTCACTTCTCTTTTTCCTTTTATTATTCCCACTGATTTCTTTATGGAAGTAAAACTGAATAAAGGAACATCTATGAAGAAATTGTACACCATAATATTATTATATCAAGAAGAACAACCTAGGAGTGAGCTCCATTACATGGTAGAATGAATTCTCAAGAGAGATAATAAGAAGCCAATCACTCAAGTTATTTAAAAATCAACTGGACAAAGTCACCAAGGATATGCTGGCAGGAAAGCCCCAGTCACAGACATATTGGAGTGAAAGGAAATGATCCTAATAAGATTTTTCTCTTCTCATCTCACTTTTTCTCTAGGCTGAATTCTTTAACTTGTGCTGACATCAGCTATATCCATAGACAGCAAGAGCCACCACTTTCCTCTGGCCAAATTCATCAGAAAGTAGAACAAAAGCAAGGAAGGGTTATTAAAGAATCCCTCCTTCAACTATCAAGAAGCACCCAGGACCCGTGAGAGGATATCAGTGTGGGGTTCTCAGCTTTTATTCTAGATGTGCTCTTCATTCTGTGATTAAAGGGGAAATTCCCTGGAAATGGGAGGGAAAGTTCTACTAACGTTTCATGGTAAAAATTGCCGTGTTACACATAGCTTCTTTCAGTGACTGCAAATAATTTTTGTCCACCAACAAGTAAAATTTTATCACCCAAACTGTACCTCTTTCCCCACTACAAGTTTATGGCAATTTCTCTGAGGTCCATTTATTAATTTTTTGTGTAGAGCATTGCAGAAATCTTATCAAATTCAAAATATGTGGGACATAAGCATTACTACAATGGAGCAAAACAAAGTCATTACAGCCTAGCCCTCTAGGGTCTAAGGAAGAACCCTGTGATGTTCTTTATAGACATTGTCAGATAAAAATCTACGTTGGCTTTACCCAAGATGTCAATGAAAAATCTACCAACAGTACATCCCTCATAAAGAGCTCATACTTCACAAGCTCCTTCACAAGTATCCACTCTTTTGATCTTCAATTTGGGTATTATTAAGTCCATTTTACAAATGAAGGATCTGAAGCTCAAAGATGGGAGAATAATTTTCTCAGAGACACAGAGCTGGTAAGGTGGCAGACTAAAAACCAATCCCAGATCTGTCTCCAAAACTCTAGATTGTTCCAATTTTACCATCCTTCCCTGATCAGAGCTTTTGGGAGTCTCACCTTAGAAACTTGCAGATGAGTTTTATCTGCTGAATGCATCCTCTATATATGCCAGTCCAAAAAAAGTGCATACTCAAATAGAGACAATGTATTAAGAAAAACAGTATTTTAATCACTGACCCAGATAAAGCAGCTGCCTGTCTACTTTTAAGCATTTTTCATTCACAGGGAAGCAATCATGCAAATTAATTTAGATTTTATGTTTCTGGATTGAAGGAATTAAGCCTTCATCTGATCACCGAAAAACTATCCGTTCCTCCTGCTTTCCTGCAGAATCCTCTTCCCCTAGCCTACATACCTCACCCTCTTAATCACTATACCAGGATGTTTACCTGATCTCTGAAAAAGCGTGCATTGGAGCATCAAAGACTTACTATTAATTAGGTTCAACAAGAAGATCTAGTGTGTACACCCTCAAAACATCTTGAGCAGGTGCCCTCTGTCTCTTGCAGCTGCCTGGTTCTCATTGCCCTTTTCAAATGATCATCAAAAATTGAAAGAAAAATAGCTGGGCACTATGGTACATATCTCTAATCCTAGAAACTAAGGAGGCTGAGGCAACAGGGTGGTGAGTTCAAGAGCAGAGACAGCCTGCACAACTTAGCAAGACTCTGGCCCAAAATTTAAAAAAATTAAAAATGGACTTGAGGTGTGGCTCAGTGGTAGAGCACTTACCTTTCCTGGGTTCAACCCCACAATACTGAAAAAGGAAAAAAACTACAAAAACAAATTTACTTAAGGATGACATGGAAGAAAGGGAGTAACATTGTTAACATCATAGAATCAATGCCCGACTAAAGGAGGCCTCAATAAAAACTTTAGTAATATCCACCATCACTGCTTGCAGTGCTTGGCAAAACCTGACATTTACTTCTAAACAATAGGATATGGCACAGGTGATGGGACGGCACCCCCATGATTAGGTAATATCAGCTAAGACTCTAGCCTTCCAGCCCATGGTCCCAGCTGACTTGATTAACTAAACAGCCACGTCCACATGGCAAGAAACTGCAGGTAGCCTCTGGGAAATGTGAGTGGCCTCTAGGAACTACTGGCAGTGTCAAGCAACTGAAAGCCCCTCCAACCAAGAGCTAGAAAGAAGTTGGGGCCCTCAGTACTATAACCACAGGAAAATGTAGTCTATCAACACAGCAAAGAAAACCAAGACATCATACATTCACCTAGAAAATTAAATAATACTTGAATGAGTTAGAGATTAAAAGGCATATAGCCATGTTTCCAAGATTTTTTAAATTTTCTATTAGTGTACATTAATTGTACAAAGTAATGAATTTTCTCATGACATTTTCCTACATGCATATAACCTACTTTGGTCATATCCCCCAACTACTCTCTCTTAACCTCCGTACCCTCTCCCACTTATCCCCTTCCATATCTCTTGTTGTTATGGTTAGGTGCCATCAAGTAGTGTCCAACTCACAACTCATAGCAACCCTCACAGGGTTGTTGATGACTGATTGTTTTCAGGATTACTTCAGGAGTGGCCTGTCAGGTCCTTCTCCTCCTTTTGCGGTGCTGAGGATCAAACCCAGAGCCTCAGAGGGTACAAGCAGCACTCTATCAACTGAGTTAAACCCCAGCCCTCCCTATCCCTGTTGTTGTTGTCGTTAGGTGCCGTGGAATCGGTATTGGACTCACAGCGACCCTCATAGGGTTTTCAATGGCAGACTATTTCTGGATTGCCTTGGGAGTGGATTGCCAGGTCCTGCTCCCATTTTTGCGGTGCTGGGAGTTGAACTCGGGACCTCAGAGACTGCAGCGCAGCACTCTACCAACTGAGCTAAATCCCAGCCCTACCCTATCCCTAATAACCCACAATTTTATTCTCATGTCCTTTATTTTTCTTCTCTAAATTTCACATATGAGAAAAACATGCAGTATGAGTCTGAGTCTTTTTTCCATCTATTTTCCCAAAAATAATATGATTCACTTACCTTTATTGGTGAATAAAACTCTATTGTATGCATATATGTACTTTAGAAATATATTGTTGTTTGTTGATATGTGCCATCAAGTCCCATCCATCTCATGTTGTTGTGGTTGTTGTTAGGTGCCATCTAGTCATGTCCAACTCATAGCAACACTTATAGGGCTTTCAATGGCTGATTGTTTCAGGATTGCCTTGGGAGTGGATTGCCACGTCCTCCTCCCATTTTTGTGGTGCTGGAAATCAAAACTGGGACCTCAGATACTGCAGAGCAGTGCTCTACCAACTGAGCTAAATCCCAGCCCGTCTATCTCATAGTGACCCTATATACAATATAACGAAACATTCTTTGATTCTGTGCCAGGCATACAATCTTTTTTACATTTAAGCCCATTGTTGCAGGCACTGTAAATCCATCTAGTTGAGGGTCTTGCTTTTCTTTCGTCAACCTGCCACTCTTCCAAACATGATGTCCTTCTCCAGGGATTGGTCCCTTCTGACAACATGTCAAAAATATGTCAGACACAGTTTAGCAATCCTATCTTCCAAGGAGCATTCTTGTTGCACTTCTTCTAGGATAGTTGATAGGATAGATCAGTTGGTTCTTTTGGCATAGTATGATATATTCAATATTTGCCTCCAATACCAAAATTCAAAAGCATCAATTCTTCTCCTGTCTCCCTTATTCAATGTCCAGCTTTCACAGCCATATGTTGTAAATGAAAATACCATGGTTTGAGTCAGAAGCACCTTTGTCTTCAATGTGACATTTTTACTTTTCAGCACTTTAAAGAGGTCTTTTGCAACAGCTTTTCCCTGTGCAATGTCTTTTGATTTCTTGACTGCGGCTTCCACGGTTGTTGATTATAGAACCAAGTAAAGCAAATCTTGGACAAACTCAATCTTTTCTCCATTAATCATGAAGCTGTGTACTGACAGAGTTGTAAGGATTTTTGTTTTGCTGATGTTGAGGTACAATCCATACTGAACACTGTGTTCTTTGATCTTCATCAGTAAATGCCTCAAATCCTCTTCACTTTCAGCAAGCAGAAATGTGTCATCCAGATAACGTGTATTGTTAATGAGTCTTCCTTCAACCAAGATGCTGCATTTTTCTTCATAAAGTCCAGCTTCTCGGATTACTTTCTCAGGATAGGGATTGAAGAGGTACAGTGAAAGGACACAGCCCTGATGCATACCTTTCTTAACTTTAGACCAGGCAGTGTTTCCTTGTTCTGTCTGAAAAAAAACTGCCTCCTGGTCCATGTACAGATTCCTCATGAGTACAGTTAAGTGCTCTGGTATTCCCCTTATCATTATATGATCCATAATTTATTGTGATCCACACAGTCAGATGCCTTTCATAGTTAATAAAACATACATAGACATCTTGTGCTATTCTCTGCTTTGGGCTAATATCCATCTGACATCAGCAATGAGGCCCCTTGTTCCACGCACTCTTCTGAATCCTGCTTGATTTTCTGGCAGTTCCCTGTCTATATACAGCTGCAGTCACTTTAGAATGATCTTTAGCAAAATTATATTTGCATGAGATATCAATGATATCGTTCAATAATGTCTACACTCAGTTGGATCCCATTTCTTGGGAATAGGCACAAATATGGATCTCTTCCGGTCAGTTAGCCAGGTAGCTGTTTTCCAAATCTCTTGGCCTAAACAAGTTAGCCCCTCAGTGCTGAATTTGTTTGTTGAAACATCTCTCTTGGTATTTCATCAGTCCCTGGAGCCCTGTGTTTCTCCAGTTCCTTCACAGCAGCTTCCACTTTGTCCTTCACACCATTGGTTCCTGATAATATGCAACCTCTTGAAATGGTTGGCCATCCAGTAATTCTTTCTGTATAATGACTCTGTGTATTCCTTCCATCTTCTTTTGATGTGTCCTGCGTTTTTTAATATTTTCTTTGTAGAATCCTTCACTACTGGCACTTGAGGCTTGAATTTTTTTCTTTAATTCTTTAAGCTTGAGAAAAACAGAGCATGTTCTTCCCTTTTGGTTTTCTATCTCCACCTCTTTGCACATGTCATTATAATATTTGATTTTGTCTTCTCAGGCTGCCATTTGAAATCTTCTGTTTAGTTCTTTTACTTCATCAAGTCTTCCTTTTATTTTAGCTGCTTGATGTTCAAGGGCAAGTTTCAGAATCTCTTTTGACTTGTAATTTGATCTTTGCTTTTTTTCCTGCCTTTTTAATAACCTTTTTCTTTCCTCATGCATGATGTCTTTGATGTCATGCCACAATTCATCTGGTCTTCAATCATTAGTATATAACACATCAAACTTGTTTTTGAGGTGGTCTTTAAATTCAGGTGGGATGTACTCTATGTCACACCTTGGCTCTCATACACTTGTTCTAATTTTCTTTAGTTTCAGTTTGACCCTGCATATCAGCAGTTGATGGTCTGATCCACAATCAGCACCTGGTCTTTTTCTGACTTTTGATATTGAGCTTTTCCATCATCTCTTTCCACAAATATAGTCAATTTTGTTCTTGTATATTCTCCCTGGTGACTTCCATGTGTACAGTCACCATTTATGTTGGTAAAAAAAAAATCTATTTGCAGTGAAAAGGTCATTGGTCTGACAAAATTCTATCATGTGATCTCTAGCATCATTTCTTTCAACATGGCCATATTTTCGAACTACGGAGTTTTCTTTGTTTCCAACTTTTACATTCCAGTTACCAGCAATTATCAGTATATCTTGATTGCATGTTTGATCTATTTCAGATTGCAGAACCTGGTAAAAATCTTCCCTGTTTTCATGTAACTATATGTATGTGTGTGTATATGCACACATACATGTGTGTGTGTGTGTGTGCGTATATATATATTTTTTTCTTTACTCATCTGCTGATTGGCACCTAGGCTGACTCCATAACTGGGCTATTATGAATAGTGTCATAATTAACATCTGTATGCTGGTATCTCTAAAGTAAGCTGACTCAGATTCTTTTGGTATATACCAAGAAATGATATAACTAGGTCATATGGAAATATGGAAGTTCTATTTTTTGCTCAATATTCCTAGCCATTAGGGAAATGAAAATCAAAACAACTCTGAGATTCTACCTTACTCCTGTAAGAATGGCCAAGGCCAATAAAACAAATAACAACAAATGCTGACAAGGTTGCAGAGAAAAGGGAACCCTCTTACACTGCTGGTGGGGTTGTAAATTGGTTCAACCACTTTGGAAATCAATATGGAGGTACCTCAGAAAACGAAAAATAGATCCACCATATGACCCAGTTATACCACTATTGGAAATATCCCCAAAGGGAGATGAGTCATCATACTACAGAAACACCTGCATCTCCATATTCAATGCAGCACTTTTCACAATAGCAAGGATATGGAATCAACCAAAGTACCCATCAGCAGAAAAGTGGATTAAAAAATTATGGTATAAATACACAGTGGAATACTACTCAGCAATTTAAAAAAATGAAATAATGTCATTTGCAGCAAAATGGATGGAATTGGAGAACATCATCTTAAGTGAATGAACACAAGCCCAAAAAGAGAAAATACTATATGTCCTCACTCATATGTGGAAGCTGAATCAAACTTAAAATAAGGAAAAAATCCTATACATAAATTGAAACATAATAAAAATCTCAATTAAACTTAGCATATGAGGAACAATTTAGGGAGTGGAAAGGAGAAGGGAGGGATCTAGAAGATGGGATCTAGAAGACGGGAGGGGGAGGAGGGCCAATGGGGAGGGAAAAAAGGGGGAGAGGCCAACCTCAATGTAAATAGCACAACTTTATTAGTACAGGAAATAATAATAATAATAATAGCCACGGATGGCAATAATGCAAATTGATTACATCACTAGTGTAATACTGCTAAGAATGTAAAAAGATAGATCACTATAGAAAAAAGTTTGGACTTAAGTCAAAATTAGGATGCACGTATATAGATAAATATTCCCACAAAAAGACATACAAATAGAAAGGAGATCATCAGTGGTGGGGTGGAGATAGGGGAGGAGGGTCATGAGACCATAAGGGGGAAGTTATGTGAGCAATGTACAATGAAATGCACATATGGAAATGTCACAATTAAACACATGTCAGAATAAGACCCATTAAGTTGTACATTAGAAATTTCCAACAAAAAAAAAGAAGTCCTATTTTGAATTTTTTAAAGAACCTCCATACTGATCTCCCTAGATGCTGTACTAATTTGTGTTCCCACCAAGAGTATATAGATTCCTTTTTCCCTTCCATCCTCTGATAGCCATTCTGATTGGAGCAGACTGGAATCTCAATTTAGTTTTGCTTTGGTTTTGTTTCTGTTTTTGTTTTTTTGCGGTATGTTTTTATTTTGAGACAGGGTCTCACTAAATTGCGCAGGTTGTCTCTGGCCTTGAACTCATAATCCTCCTGGCTCAGCTTCTTGAGTAGATGGGATTACAAGTGTGCACCCCTGATTTTTTCAAGTTAGTTATGTCTTATGAAGGTCATTAATTATCAGTTGTCCAAGTAATACCTTTGTTAACTAAACTTATGCTGAATGATCCTCTGACTCATCTGTCTCAAATACCAAAGACATGAAAATGTTGGAAATTCCAAACTCTATATCCAATCCCACCTAAAACCCCAAATAAAATAACCCATCATTACCCCATAAGATGTTATCTCCATGGGTGAAGAGGTAATGTGTTAGTTTCCTATTTCTATGTACAACAAACTACATCAATTTAGAGGCTTAAAAAGAACACCTCTTTATTATCTTGCCATTTCTGTAGGGTAAGAATCCAGACGTGGCTCAGTTGTATCCTCTTCCCAGTATATCACAAGAGTACAATCAAGGTGCTGGCCATACTGGGAAAAGATCTTCCAAGTTCCTTTGCATTGTTAGAAGAATCCATTGTCTTACCATCATACAAACCATGGGGGCTGACTTCTTCAAGATTAGCAGAAGATAGTGTGTATCCTCTGGGAGAGCTTCCAGTTCCTCTTTTAAGGGGTTGCACATCCCTTTAATTACAGTAATCACCCTTTTGATTAACTCAAAATCAACATCTTTGTATGTTAATTACATCTTCAAAAAAATCCTTCATTTTAGACATATTCTTTTGGCTAGAACAAATTACAGTTCCTCACACATGCAGGAAGAGGGAGTAGAAGGGTATGACTCACTCATTGGGGGTCACCTTGTGGCATATCCAACCCAGTCAGGGTGCAATCCAAACTTTTTGATCAATGTTGATAAGTACTGTATTTCCATTTAGACATATTATTTTATCAATTTTCATTAACTTTAAGTACTTTCATTTAGCCATCATTATCTTACCTATTTTTATTATCAGTATAACAAGAATCTATATCTCATAATGACTGCCAGGTAATTTTCTATTAGGTGTCGGCTTCCTAATTAAGTTACATTTGGGAACACTGATTTCAGTCTTATTCAATACACAGCCTCCAATTTATGAGTGAACAAGAAATGTTTACAGTCATCTAGATACTGCATTTCATAGCAGTTAAGTGTTCTTTAATATTGTAAAAGGCAACTCTTAATATCTGCAACTACTGTGCCTAATTAAGAATGACCTGAACCTTCTGCAATAGACCATACTGATCTAGGTCATGATAAGAGTAGGTTTTCCACAGTCCTCCCTGCCAGACTCTCTCTTTTCCAGTCCTAAACACTGGTGATGATCAGTGGATCAGGGGACCAGGAGACCAAGACTGACCATGGGACTTTCTCAAGATTTTGTTCTCATTTTCACTTTAATTTTAATCTCTTTCCATTAAGTAGCTAAGTGTTCTACACATACCGATAAAGTTATGGCTCCCAACCTGCCTAATAGAGACTATGAAGGAAAATCTGTCCCATATCTAAAACTAAATAAAAGCATATAATAATTGATTATTTTATAATTTGGATGGTAATAAAATAAGGGAAATGAACTAAATCAATTTTTCAGTAATTCATCCTCTATTATCCTATGATTCCAAGATTACAAGTATTTCTGAGCACCTACTGCATATCTCCCCACAGAACTTTCAGCTTGTGCTGTGAGTGCTTATGGGATGATATGATACTGAAAACTATGCCACCCATATTTCAGATACCAGCAGGGCCACCCATGGTAGATAGGTTTCAGCTAAGCTTCCAGACTAAGACAAGCTAGGGAGAAGGACCCGGGAGCCCACTCCCAAAACAGCTATTGCAAGCCCTATGTATAACAGAGAAGCACTGTCAAATATAGCCCTAGAAAATGAGCCCCTCAGGGTGGAAAGTATCCAAAACACGAACTGGGGAACAGTTTCCTCCTCAAAGTAGAAAGGTGTGTATCCTTTGTTCTGATGAACAAAATGGATCATTGAGCTAAAAGAGTTGAGTATTAACTAATGTGAAGCTGAACCCTCTTTCCCAAGTGAAAAATATCTTCACCAACACACACACACACACACACACACACACACACACACACACACACACACACACGTTTATTTTCAACATATATGTCCTGAGCAGCTACTCTGAGCCAGGAAATGGACAAGGTTCAGAGCTTTCCAGTATTCAAGACAGAAGTACAGCTCTCAATGACCTTGTTGATCCTCCTGGGAAAGAAAATTCTCAAGAAAGTTAAAGTGTTGATCTGGATTTGTTGGAAAAACATGGAACCAAATGCTCACTTTGTGATTTACTAGCTGTATGACTTAAGAACAATTAAGTCAGTTGGAGACTGAGTATATCTTTGTTGTTGTTGCTGCTGCTGCTGCTGTTGATGCTGCTACTGTTGTTATTGTTAGGTGCCATTGAGTCACATCCAACTCATAGTGACCCTAAGTACAGCAGAACAAAGCACTACCCAACACTGTGCCATACACATGACCTTTTTATGTTTGAACCCACTGTTGCAACCACTATATTTCTTCTCATTCTGAGTTGTGCCATATCAGCAAAAGGAGGTACCAGGGGCTTTACTCCACATCTGTCATTAAGATCGAGTCTACTTTGAGGAGGCAACTCCTCCTCAGCTATTTTTGAATGCCTTCTAACCTGGGGGGCTCTTTTTCTGGCACCGTATTTGACAGTGCTTTTATATTATTCATAGGGTTTTTGATGGCTAATTGTTTTAGGAGTGGGCTGCCAGGTCGTTCTCCATAGTGTGTCTTAGTCTGGAAGCTCAGCTGAAACCTGTCTACCATGGATGGCCCTGCTGGTATCTTAAATACTGGTGGCATAGCTTTCAGTATCACAGCAACCTGCAAGCCCTTGCAGCATGACAAGCTGACAGACATGTGGAGCTGAGTATAACTAAGTCTCCTTACATTTATATGAGAGCAATAATAATATCCCCTTCCTTGGAATGTTATAAGGATAAGTTCTGTAAAGCATCTGACACCATCCCGAACATGGGTATGTTTCTTTTCTCTTTCTAATCACTTGCTTTTTATCTCTAAATGATAGGACAGAACCAAAGATGGGTATAATTCGAGATGGTAGGTACCTGGGATGCCAAGCTTAGATGTGGTTTCAGGTATAAGAATTTACTTGGCTGGAGCACTGAAGGGAAAACTGAGAGCCATTAAAGCCAACCTCATGAGGCAACCCTGAGAGACTCGTCAGAACTGATGGCAACTGGAGATGTTCTGAGATACTTGTGTGAAGTCAACCTGGGCTTTGGAGATGCGTCTCCTCCTAGAAAATGTAGTCAGTGTTCTGGGGGGTAAGTCACATCTATTTTTCTTGATGCTTTGTGTTTCTTTTATAAGCTTTACTGCCTGTGAATAGGACCAGCTCATGAAATCTAGGAGTTAATGTCTTTTATTTTCATAAAGCCAGGAGTACATTTTCCTTAGAGAAAACAGGCTGGCTGGCCATAAAATGCATTATACTTCAAGATAAAATGGAAATGATGAGAATTCTAGAGACAGAATTTATAGGCAGGGACATCTATAGGAGAAGGTGATGGCTCAAGGACTCTCCCCAGCCTGCAGAATAAAAGGCCATAACCCATTGTTGATGACCTGTGTAGGAGAGTCAATTCTTGAATAAAAGGAAGATGTTACTGCCTGATTAAAACCCACCTGGGTTTGGGTTTCTAACTCTCAGGCTATCCAAAGCCGAATCATCAGGCCAGAGAGTCCTTTGAGCATCTCAGCTGCTACCTACTTAAGGCAAAAAGTAGAGATAAATAGAGAAGAAAGAGGAGTCAAATCTTATTTAGTTCAAAGCAGGGGACATCTGCTATTTTTTACTGTCTAGGATCCGTTCCCTCTTCCTTGGATAAAATAATAATATAAATTTCCCTTGCTAGATTATTTTTCTCATATTCACCATCTGTGGTTTTATATAGAGTCGGCCTCTGTCACCCTTCCAAGGGTGGGTACTGAATAATCTCAATCAATCCTTCTCATTCCTGGGCACCCAGTGGAATCGCCTAGACAGTGCTTACCAAATAATAATGCTTGCATCTCATCCCCAGATATTGTCAAAATTCTAGGGTATGATCACAACATAAATTAACAATTATGGGTGACTATACTATGAAGCTTGAATGCAGAATCACTGGTCAACCTCTTCAGCATATCTTATTCTCCTAGCTATAGTGATTGCTTCAGAGACAGGAGCTCAGCACTGTCTAATTAAAACCATGGCCACAATCATTTGTCTATCTGGAAGAGGAGGCAAAGGAGACAAAGTCCTCTCTGGCTGGAGGGGCATTAAAATGATATAAAGTTTGAAGAGTTTGTGACTCTGAGAAGCATGAGAATACACCAACACTTGGAGGAGTGTGCACCGAGCCAAGAGAAGGAGAAAGATGGGTTATGGTGACAAGGTGCCAAGCCAGATCTGAAGTCAATACCAACACTGCACTTTGAGTTCTATGAGACAGTACATTACTTCTTGTCTTGGAATGACTGGCGTAAGGATCAAGGTTGTCCTTAATTCCTTGTTATTTGCAACCAGAATTATCCTATTGATACATTGTCCCTGGAGTTTAGCTCACTTGGTAGAGTGCTGCTCCACACTCTCTAAGTACCAATGTTTGATATCTAGCACTGCCAAAACAGGAAAAGGATGTGGCAATCCACTCCCGAAGCAATCCCGAAACAATCAGCCATTAAAAATCCTATGATTATGAGTCGGACCCAACTCAATGGCACCTAACAACAAAACTTGCAAATTCAGAAGTCTGTTTCCCAGGTTGATCTCCATAGCAACACAGATCAGAGTTATAGATTCTCCTTTTTTAGAGCTAGAAAAGAACCTATTGAATTTCTAGTCCAGCACACTTATTTTATGGATTGAATGACATAAAGGCTGCCAGGGTTTGGCAAAGGGCCCACTAATAAGCTATACATAAAGACCACATTTCTTGACTTGAAGTCCAAGAGATGTTTTTCCAGTATTCCACACACTTCTTCAATAATATATTAAGAATCTGTTAGACAGTAACTTTTGAGAACCAACTATGTACTCAGTTTTATGGGTTCTTTCCTGTAGATGAGTAAATGAATATATATCAGCTATCCAATTATCCATTTACCTAAACAATACTGCTAATAAAGAAATTATAAGATAGAGCTATGGGAGAAGGATGTGGCAATCCATTGCCAAGGCAATCCCAAAACAATCAGCCATTGAAAACCCTATGAGGGTTGCTATGAGTCAGATATGACTTGATGGTACCTAACAACAACAAGATACACCTGGGTGCAGGGGCACATGCCTGTAATTCCAGCAATTTGGGAGGCTGGGGAGGAATATCACAGGTTCTAGGTTAAAGGCAGCCTGCATAACTTAATGAGACACTATCTCAAAAGAAAAAATAAAAAGGGGGCTGGCAGTGCAGCTCAGGTGTTGAGAATTCACCTAAGCATGTTCAAGGCTCTGGGTTCAACCCCTCAGTGATGGGGAAAAAAAGAAATTATAAGATAGAAGTAGAAAGTATTGTTCCCAGTCTCAAAGGTTTTAATTCAATAACATAAGTGCAACAGACATCTACTATGGAGACTATCTATTATGTATTCTCCAACCTAAGTGAGAACAGGAGAAATGAGCATGTGTAAACTATTCAGTCATGGAGGAAAGCACAGCCCCAAATTTAAATCTTGCCTCTTTCACCTATTACTATTTACTAACTTTAGACCTGGAATGATAATTTTTCCATTTCTTCACCTTACAACTTAGTTAATATGTGCTTTTACATGGCAAAGTTTCACTTAAATGCCTTAGGTTTGAGTGCTTAACACTACACCTGATTATTAAGTAAATGAATTAATATTGTTATCATTATCTATATATGGGAAGCTACATAATGCATGATTTAAATATTATGCATAGTATCCTGAAATGTACTGGAACAAGGCACTGTGAGGTAAATGATGGATGTGTAGGCTTCAGAGTTTGCCATTTGTCAGTCTATGGGCTTAATCCAGTTGACAAGCATGTTTTGTGTGATCCACACAGTATTTTTAAAAACATTCAAATTATTTTCCAATGCCTACAACTTAGGGCATTTTATGTAAAAATCTGCATTTCTCTCTTCTCCTTAACAAATCAGTAGGTCTGACAGTCCTGGGGCTGCATTTCAGCATGGCAGCATTAGTTAGAGCTTCGTAGTATCTGACCAGTTGAAAAGCACCTACTTTCCCCCTGTGTCACACTCCCTGTTCATTCAGATTTTTGTCTAATCTTTTAGGCTTTAGAGGTTGGGAACTCAACTGAATACTTAAATGTATTCTTAGAATCCCCATCTTCCCCTTCCACTCTATACTAACACATTTTCCACAGACACGGGCACACAATGTCTCTTTCAGCACATGCACTGGGAAATGCTTCATTACAATCCTCAGCCACCTATAGCATCACAATTCACTTAATGATTCTAGAAACACTTCAGGAGAAAAAACCTATTCAAACTGTTTTCATATTTCTCAACCATATTTGACTATAAAGTTTTTTCTTTCAAAGACCTGGTAACACTATCAGTACTAGTGTTTTCAGAAAATAGCTTGGGAACTAGTGTGTTCATAAGAAGAGAAGGTCGATAGTGTATCTCATGATCTCTGTCCAATGTGTAGACACATTCTCCAAACAAGGGCTTCAAAGTCAAGTTAATAGACGATCTGAGAGTGAAGAGAAAAGTGGAGAAATGGTATATATGACAGATATATAAAGGAATATATTTTGGTCTCTTGTTTATTTATTTACTTACTTATCTTCTGTTTTAGACAGAGTCTGTCTATATCACCCATGCTGGCCTGGAACTCATTATTCAGCCCAGGCTGGCCTCAAACCCTTAATCCTCTTGCCTCAGTCTCTCCAGTCCTGGAATTATAGGTGTATGCCATGATGCCTGGCTTACATATATTCTGGCCTCTCACAATTTTTTTTTAATTTAAAAAAAGGGCTTGGGGGATTAAGCCAAGTAAATTTCTGTTATAGTTTCTTGAAGCACAGCAATTACATGATAATGATCCTCAGAGAAAGCAAAAGTTGCTGCCAGCACTGGAATAGAACCTGTTTTGATCGGCTGTTTGTTTGGTGTGTCTTTGGTCTTTCTCCTTATGCCACATCATGATGAGTGAATAACAGAATTTCCTTTTTGGAATAATAAGACAGGAAAATTTTCAGACTGAGGGTCAAATTTCTTTGTCAAATTCAACTCAGATTGGTCTGTATACGTCCAGTTACAGGGACCCACAGATGTCATTTGTTTTGCTGGTTTAAGCTGCTTCGAGAAGTTCTACTCTGTGCCATGGGCTTGGCTTGGTCATCAAGTATTCATAAGTGCCAATAACTTATGGCTGGATTAATTTGATAAGGCCTAAGCCTTGTTAAATTTTATGAAGTTATTTTAGTTATTAGTACTTAATGAATAGATAATAGAGAAAACTAAACTATATATAGAAGAAAGGCAATTTTTAAAATCATTTGGAGGTAGTTTTAAGGGTTAATATTTTGTAATATATGTTTATATAAGTTGTTGTTGTTGTTGTTAGGTGCCGTCAAGTCATGTCCAACTCATAGAGACCCTCATAGGGTTTTTAATGGTTGACTATTTCTGGATTCCCTCCAGAGTGGATTCCCAGGTCCTTCTCCCATTTTTGCGGTGCTGGGAATTGAACTCGGGACCTCAGAGACTGCAGAGCAGCGCTCTACCAACTGAGCTAAATTCCCACCCATATATGTACATGTTGTTGTTGTTGTTAGGTGCTGTCAAGTCGGTATCCAACTCATAGCAACCCTCATAGCGTTTTCAATGGCAGACTGTTTGTTTCAGGATTGCCTTGGGAGTGGATTGCCAGGTCCTTCTCCCACTTTTGTGGTGCTGGGAGTTGAACTCAGGACCTCAGAGACTGCAGCCCAGCGCTCTACCAACTGAGCTAAATCCCAGCCCCATATGTATATATAGATAAATATATTTTATGTAACATGAATTTTTAACCCTAGAATTTAGAAGATTCCATAAAACATATTTTAACTAGTTTCAAACTACCCAAATGTCTATCAATAGAATGGGTAATTTCACTTGTTATACAAAATAAATACATGGTGAAAATGAAATATATGAAATCATACACTCTGGATAAATTCCACAGAAACAAAATAAAGGAGGCCAAACACAAAAAAGTACAAACTATGTGCTTCTCTTAATATAAAGTACAAAAAGACATAAAACTAACTCAGGTCAGGATGTTGTTGTTGTTGTTGGGTGCCATAGAGTAGGTGTCCAACTCATAGCAACCCTTTGTACAATAGGCAAAACTGTATAGTTAGTGCTTCTCTGCTATTCATAGGGTTTTCAATGGCTGATTGCTTTTTGGGTGCGGGTTGCCAGGTCCTTCTCCCAAGCCTACAGCACCTGGTGTTCCCAAGTGGTCTCCCATCCAAGTGCTAACCAGGCCCTACCCTACTTAGCTTCGGAAATCTGACAAGATAAGATTCCAGGGTGGTATGGCTGCAGGAAGAGTCAGGATAGTGGTTTCTTAAGGAGTGACACCTGGAGGGGCCACAAGAGGACTCTGAGGTGCTGACAATGCTATTGCTAGTCTGAGGTTGTGGTTACACAAACATTCCAATGTATGCAGATTCATTATCTGGCACTTGTGTGCACTTTTCTATATGTATTTATAGATTATAATGAAACTCATTAAGTAGTACACTAAAAAATTTTTTAAAGTTTAATGTTTTTAAGTTTCCATTAGCCATTTCTCAGAACTTATATGGGATACCTACCTGTAGCTGGCCACCAGGATTTCTTTCTGCCCCCCACCTCCTCCTTTCAGGAAAGACTGGATCATTTTTCACGCTGTCTTACATTTCTTCTTCCTTCCTCTTTATTAGCTAAAATTACCATCATTTAACACAGAACATTTTTTACTTAGTCAATAAGCCTTGTCAAAAATCAAATTCAGTTGACAGGCTTTTAAAATAAATTTTAATAGGTATTTTTAATAAGATTCTGGACTATAGATGAAAGTAAGAAACTATCTTTACTATGTAAACTTTCAAATTTCTTTATCATATTGAGACAGAGGGACTCAACTCACCTCAGACCATTGTGGAAGAGTTTAAGTACTTTTAAGCATTGTTGGACACTGTTAAGCGCTAGTAAATGATGTTGAAAATGTCACTTTTGTGTTGCTCTCTAACCCTTTATTGTAAGTACGCTATAATGTTTTCTTCTGTGAATGAGCATAACCACTAGGAGCAGGCCATTCAAACCTTTGAATGACAATAGATAGACCCTTCCTTTAGCCAGGCAAGTCTTGAGTGGTGAACTGTCAACCAAGCAGCTGTGCTATGATTGGTGCAAATATAATCCTTTATTTGCATGCCACACCCCCACTTCTGGCTATAAAATCAGGCTGTTCAGCTCACTTTTCAAGTCAGCTGGGAGGTAACTTCCTGTGCTGTCCCCTAATATTGCAACATTGTTATTGTTATTGTTTTTGTTGTTGTTAGGTGCTATGAAGTCCAGCCCAGTCCAACTCATAATGACCCTCATGGGGTTTTCAATGAACAATTGTTTTGGGATTGCTTCAGAAGTGGACTGCTATGTCCTTTTCCCATTTTTTAAGTGCTGGAGATTGAACCTGGGTCCTCAGAGAGTGTGGAGAAGCACTCTACCAACTGAGCTAAACCCCAGCTCCTACATATGACAGAATGAAACACTACCTGACACTGTGCCATGCACACAATCCTTTTTGTTTTTAAGCCCATTGTTACAGCCACTTGTCTGGCAATTTGTCATACTATGGATGCTGGTGTGTCGCTGTGATACTGAAAGCTATGCCACTAGTATCTCAGATACCAGCAGGGCCACCCATGGTGGACATGTTTCAGCTGAGATTTCAGACTAAGACAAACTGGGGAGAAGGACCCAGCAGCCCACCCCCAAAACAGTTAGCCACAGAAAACCCTATGAATAGAAGAGAAAGACTGTTATAATATTAGACTCAATAAAAATCTGCTCCTCAGTGGCCTTTTCTCGCCTACTTGTGATCTTATCATGGGGAGAAGAGCCTGAGCTGGTAACACAAAGAGGCAGCAGCAGCCACAGCAGCAGCAGTGGCAATGACAGAGATAGCAGCAGTGGCACCATGGAGTGGCAGCAGCAGGAACAGCAAGAAGGTGGCTGAAGAGTTCAGAGAGGTGACCAAGGGCAGAAACTGTGGGGAGCAGAGGCAGCTGAGATCATAAAGGTCAGTGAGACAAGGCAGAAAGCCAAGACTGTGGAAGGTGGAAGCCTCTATGAGGAGTTGAAGATGAGAATCTGGGGGCCCCAGTCACTGGAGAGTTCCAGGGAGCTGCCAAGACCTAAGGGCCAAGAGCCCTGACACCCAAGGTCCAAGAGCTGTAACACTAGCCTCTATTGGGAGCCAAGGGTCCTGACACTGAGTACTTGAGGACCATAACATTGGCCATTGCCTGCTGCTGCTATGAGCCATGGATCACTGGTCACTGAGTGTGGGACCACTGACAGCCAAAGCCCAGAGCAGTATGCCTGAGCACCTAGAGTCTCTGGACTCTAGAGTGTGGAGTCATAAGCCTCTAGGTCTGTTAGTCCATCCCTTAGGCCCTTGCAACCTGGAACTGGCAATTCTGAGGAAGTCACACTTTGCCTATTTGCAATTTCCAACCAGATGAAGCAAAAGAACACTGGCTATGAATTCTAGTAATTCATAAAACTAAATTCCCTATCAACAAAAGTAACATTATATACAAGTTGTACTTTTCTCTGGTCATTTTAAACTAACAGTTTGACATGAAGTTAGAGCCAGAGCTAAGTAATTTGGACCTCTTGTTTTACCTGATGTCAGTGACCAATTAAAAAATGTTACCTAGAAGCCTTCTTTTTAGCAAGAAACCAATTGAAAGCACTAGATCAGTAACCATTTCTAAATATAGATCAGTGTTATATTTGATTCAAGCTCTCATATGAACCTGTTTCAGTCTGGCTTAATTATAACATATACTGTCAGATGTAAATGAAAGAAATTTTGCTTCTAACCATAATAGAATAGCTACAGCTTATCTACTTTATTCTGTAGCCAACTTGACTGAACAGATATTACTAGAGCATTCCACCCCAAACTGCAGAATGCACATTATTTTAAATTTCACACACAACATTCACCACAATAGACCAGATACTAAGCTACAAAATGGGCATCAATAAGTTTTGAAAGTTGGAAGTCAGAGTATGTTCTCTGATCACAATATAATTAAATTAGAAATTAGTAACAACAAAGTATTTTGAAAATTTTCAAATATTTGAAAATTAAATGACACATTTCTAAATAACCTGTGTGTCAAAGAATAAATCACAAAAGAAATGAGAAAACTGGGTTGATTAAATGAAAATAACATAACTTATCAAAATATGTACGATTTGGGGCTGGGGTGTAACTCAGTGGGAAAGCACTTAGCTAGCAAATGTGAGGCCATGGGTTTGGCCCCCAGCAACACAAACACACACACACACACACACACACACACACACACACACACACAAACACATACACACACACACACAACATATATTTATACATATATATGTCCACATATATATAATGCAATTAAAGAAGTGTCTATATGAAACACTATAACTTTAAATGCTTACATTCATTTAAAAAAGAAATAATGGGCCAGGGGCCGTGATGCATGCCTATAACTCAGGAGGCAGATGCAGGAGGATCACAAGGTAGAAGCTAGAGGCAGCCTGTGTAACTTAGACTCTATCTCAAGATAAAAAATATGAAAAAGGGTTTAGGGATGCAGCTCAGTTGTAGAACACTTGCCAAGTGTGTGCGAGACCCTGTGTTCTGCCTTCCAGTAACATAGGGATAAAAAAGAAATAAAGTAGGCTGGGCGTGGTGGCACAGGCCTGTAATCCCAGCGGCTCCGGAGGCAGAGGCGGGAGGATTGCAAGTTCGAGACCAGAGGCCGTCTGCGTAATTTAGCAAGACCCTGTCTCAAAAAGTAAAAAAAAAGGGCTGAGGTGCAGCTCAGTGGTCCAGCACTTGCAGAGCATGCAGGCGCGAGGCCCTGGGTTCAACCCCCAGTACCGCAAAAAAAAAAAAAAGAAAGAAGGTATAAATTGGGCATGGTGGTACACACCTTTAATCCTAGCACTCAGGAGGCTAAAGCAAGATTGTGAGTTCAAGGTCAGCCTGAGCTAACAGCAAGACCCTGTCTCAAAAAAAGAAAAAAAGAAAAAAGAAAAGAAAGTTATAAAACTCAGTTTTCTAAATTTCCATCTTAAGAAGTACAAAATGAAACAAATTGCTCCAACAGAAAATTTTTAAAAAGCACCATGAATATTCACAATTACTCAGCCTTAAAGGAAACTCTGCAATATATAATGACATAGAAAAACTGAAGACATTGTGTTAGATGAAATAAGCCAGCCACAGAAAGATGAATACTGCATTGCTGGGAGCCAAGACCATAAGTAACTTTTTACAAGATACCTTGATGAAAAGGTGCAGGGTGTGGTGAAAATAGCAAAAGTTGAGCCACAGGACATTGTGACCTTTGAATAGAAATTACCATCTGAAAGCGGTTGTCAGGGTTACAGGAGGAGCTGAAGACTTCTAAAGAATCACCTGGCTCTTGTGACTTTCTTGCCCCTCCCCTCCCCCTCCATGTGTATTTAAGCTACAGCACAACATTCAAGACTTTGGAGCTTGATCAGACAGCCTGTCTTGCTCTCATCCTTCGTGTCTCTTGTCTCTCTCATTCATTCACCCCTCACTCTAGGTCCCTGTTGAACAGACCCGCACTGCATAATTTCATTATATGAAGTATCTAAAGTAGTTAATTCATAGACCCACAGAGTGATAGAGAAAAAAATCTGGCTGTACACAGACATGAGAAAAACACTCTGGCCTTCCAAGAGAAAGTTTATTCATACCAAGCAAAAAAGAGGAATGGGGAGAAAAGTCCCACTCTGGCAACACAACAGCACGAAAGGAAAATGGCTGCTGCTGCCCTGTACTAAACAAGGTTAGGGGGTTTTGACAGAACAGGGCAGAGGGACCTTGGTGAGAAGCAAGGCAGAGGATTTTTAGAAGAGTGTGTTCTATTGTACAGGTGGCAGACAGGGAGATTTTTGACCTTGGGAACCAGTTTGTTCCAAAATGTTTGGCCCCCTGGTCCTGGATGTTATTTTGACTTTGGAACTTTGTGTGGTTCTTTATCTCTCAAAGAGAAATATGGTTGGCTTCCAGAATCTGGTAAGAAGGGAAAATTGAGGCACAAAATTTCACTAAGCAAAAATAATAAGTTCTAGAGATCTACCTACAACATCATAACTGCAGTCAACAATATTGTACAATTAGTATTTGTTAAGAGAGTAAATCTCATATTAAGTGTTCTTACTACAGTAAAATGAAAGTTTTTAAAAATTAAAAATAAATTTTAGAAAGAGAGCAGGAACTAAGATCAGAGGGCCCCAAGTATCTGTAAATAAATGTGTCTAGCTAGGGGTTAAGTGTTGTTAAATACTGTTAAGAATGTTCATCTCTTAGGTCTTTATTGTAAGCACTCTTTAATGTTTTCTTTTCCCTCAAGTAAGGGACGCTATTAGGGACAGGGACTATTTAACGCTTTGATTGACAGCTGTCAGACCCTTCCTTTGCTCCTGGTTGACTTGAGCCAGGAGCTGTCAACCAAATAGGCCATCCTTTGACAACTGATTTGATTGTCATGGCATGTTGGCACAGACACCTTGAGCAAACTATACTCCAGCAGCAAAAACACTGCAATCATGGCTGCTATGGAAGACACACATACTTTCAGGAGGCCTCCCTCCAGTCACAATTGCTGGAGCTGGGAGTGGGGAGACAGAGTGCAAATGAACCTTTTGAAGGTGATAAAAATGTTCTGTATCTTAACTGTGCTGGTGGTTATATGAGTGTATATATCTGTCAAAACATTAAACTGTACAACTTAAAATGAGTCCATTTCATTGTACATAAATCAAATCTCAATAAAGTTGATTTTAAAGCCAAAACATAAATGAAAGGTCAGCTGTAGAGGCAACAATACATTTTCCCCTTTATAGTAATTCCCATTTCTCACATGGTATTGATCTTCCAAAAAGACAAGGTGCCACACATACTGATAAACCCATGTTCTTGTGGGGTACGCACCTCCCGGTCCCGCCTGGAGGTTCGGACGGGCTGCGCCGCCACGCACACAGATACTAAACACAATTCACTCTGGACCCTCAGGTGAGGAACGCAGACTCCTGCGGCCCTCGGGACCCCAGAGGAGACTGGAGAAAGGAAAAGCCTCAGGCACTTTTGCCTTCCAGGGGCAAACACCTGTGTTGGTCGTCTGGGTGGTCAGGAGGAGACAGCTGTTGCTTCGTCGTTGGTCAGACGGAGAGCAGGTTCCTTTCCTTGTCTATGATTGCGACGGGAGAGCGTTTTTCCCTCATCGAAGGTCAGGGGGAGAGCAGCGGGAGAGGCGCATCCTCATCTGTGGTCTGGGCAGGGACAGGCGAGAAGGCGCAGAAAGTGATGCCAGAAAGGCCATGCCAAAAAAGAGGTCAAGCTGCCACAGCGCAGCTCTTTATATAGTTCACCCATGGAATGGCCTGAGCCAATCAGCTTTCAGTCCAATTGTCCAATCAGGAAGGGTTTTGTACAAACATGCAACCAAGTTACTTTCATTTTCCCTAGATTTCTAACTTACAAACCAGATATTCAAGCGCCATTTTTCCAGTTTGGGAGTTTTTGCCAATTTCCTCCCAATTCTTCCCTACAGTTCTGAGTCTGTCATTTGCTACTAGGAACTTTTAACTCTCACAAACAATGCCTGAGAGAGGTCCTGAGATGGTCCCTCAAATGGGCCTAAGGTCCTTGTGACTCAGAAGGTTGGGAAATGGCAACTCCTGCTGTCCTATCCCATGGGATGAAGATGGTATTCTGATCTGAGGGACTAAGTCATTTCCTTATCAACATAACCAATGTTTTCTCCCAATAGCTGCAACCAGGAAGACCTGTTCCTTGGCCCCTTGCAGTGAGGAAGAACTTCATTTAGTTTGTTAGAACTCTATGAAAAAAATCTGGCAAATTACCCACTACAACACCTGGGGTATCGTGTATTATCTTTTCCACACAAGCCTACCACTTGTCAACATCTATTAATCCTCTAGAACCCAGCCATGCTTCTAAAATAGCAAAAAGTTGTTTATGGGTGCCCACGTAGGTTTAGGAATTATAAAACCAATTGCCAAGATCAAAGCAGGAGAAAAAGGAAATAGTGAAGAAGTATTTGCCATGTAATTTGTTTGCCAACTTGTTATCTGAGAGTAACTAGCTTAGTTGATATTCACTGAGGGGGTTAGGACATGCTCTTAGAGAAGAGATATAGCTGCAAAGGAATTTTTCCTAAATGTTTTACAGCTACATTTATCAGGGATGTTGAGAAGCAGGTACCCAAAATGGAGTAAGTCAAACAATGAAGAATATCTTACTGAATTCAAGAATTTGCTAAAGAACTCAATAGAAGTTTGCTACGCTCTTAACTTTCTCATCAAAGAGTAATATTTAGATCAAAATATTCTAGAACAGGGTCTGCTAGTAGGGAACATTCTAGAAATGTGGGTCTGCTAGTAGGGAACCAATTTCTTCACTTTTGTCTATAAACAATGAAGGTTTGAAGCCAGAAGTGACTCTGGGGTCATCTAGCTCTGAGGTTCCCAACATTCAAGGGATGAGATGGTAGTGCCAGTGGGAACTGGAAATCAAAGGCAGACATGGCGCAGGCGCCAAGATAATTCTGTCCTCTTAGAAGATTTTGTATGTTATTATAAAATTGTTAGCATTGTTATATATTACAACAAACACAAGTGCAATGTTAACTAAAATTAGCAATGTTGAACCAGGCCATGCTGAGCCAGATAATCATATAAATATAAACAGGCAGAGATAACAGGACACTGACAACTAACACATGCACCTTATTCATCATGCTAAATCATGGTTGTGTAACCACCTACATGCGCACATACTGTTATTTTATATAATCTTCCTGATGTAGATCCTGTATAACTGTGGCATAATTAGACTATAAGTTGGCCCCCGGGCACTATTTCATAGAACACTTAAAAGCCTCTCCATCAGCACTGGTGACATAGAGAGGTACACCCTGAAATAAAAGATGTCAGACCTGCCTGCACCCCTCTTGCATTTTTTGGTTTCTCCACCAGACTCAAGCATCCATCTCTTGCTGAAGGAAGAGCTTGGTTTCAATACCCACATCAACCCTGACAAGCAATTTGTCTGAACTTTGAAAAATAGCATTGTCAAAAAACCACATGGATTATAGTCATCACTCTGGGGTGTGCCCACTGCACAGTATGTCAAACACTGAAACAAACAAGTTTTGCCCGAGATAAAGAGTTTATTCATGAAACAGCCAAGAGTGAGGAGACAGGATTCTCAAGTCTGCCTCCTCAGGGATAGGGTTTATAGACAGATTTACTGGATACAGCAGGGTGATCTAAGGCATGAGGAGAGGTGAAGTGATCGGTGGTCTGCACATGTGCAGTATCGTCATAGTTCTTCAGATCATGTGTGCTCACAAAATGGTGGCACAAGCCTGATCCGAAGGTCGAGTTTTTGACCTACCGAAATCAAATATAACCCATGGAAGTCTTGCACAGGATCAAGTGCAGAATCAATGGTGCCAACCAAAGCAGGCTTCAGGCCCCTGAAAAGTCCCAGACAGCCATTATCATCATGACCCAAACCTCACAGGCATTACGATAGCGAAGCTAATAAGAGACTAATAATATATTGCTCAGCTGCGTGACCTTCAGAGTCAGCGATTTTTTTCAAGTCAACTACAAGTAAGTAACTAAAAATGACTGAAGCTAGAGGGTTTACTCAGGTTTTCCGTTTCACCCCAAACACAGATGCTTCTTTCCTGGCTTGTCACCAGGTTCCCAGTAGAAATTCAGAGCAGCACTGAGTGGACCACCTTCCTGTGATGAATAATAGTGGGCTCAGGAAAGAAGAAGAACTTGTCCAGGCCACTGTGTCTACAAGCAGAGCCAGAACTGGGTTCTCTTTTCTCTCCCTCCATTACCCTTTCTCTGACCCTCAGCAGAGTGAGGGCTGTACCAGGGATTCCTGTGTAGAGCCTGAGGAGGTGAACCAGCCCGGCCCCACTTGCTCCAGCTTGGCCCCTTGGGATAGAAACACGTCCTCTGCGTGGTCTTCTGAGGAGGAATCAGCCCCTGCACTAATAGCTGGTTTTCCTCCAGGAGTCTAGCTTCCCTTCTCTCTGCAGGGATGGCTTTTAAGAGAAAGGTCTCATTCCTTTTAAGGTCTCATTCCTCATTCATTCATTCACTTATATTCTATGCATCTAGATAGAAATACTGAGCTAAGGAAGTAGGCTATCACCTCTGTCCTAAGGGATCATACAATCCCGTCTGGCAGAACGGAAAGCAGCACGCATCTTCCTTCCTGACCTTCACCCAGCTGGAGTTTTAATGACTAAGAGTTCCTCCTGGCCACACCCAGCCCTTGGCCTTGCTCTGCCCTGTCTCCCTGACCAGAGAAAGTTACAGCCCCTATCTGGTTTTGCCTTCACTCACATGAAATATTTGCACAATAATGTGTGATTTGGCCTGTCAAAGGTGAATCCTCAGGCAAACTTCAGGAGAGCTGGTCCTGGTGCTGAGGTCGAGACTTGGGTGTCTGTGTGTCCTGAGGCCTTTGAGCCCTGTGTTCACATGAGGGTCAGGATGGAGATTAAGGCCTTCTATGCCAGAGTAACCATCCTGACCAGCAGGGACAGAGAATGAGCCAGGGCGTCCTCACCAAGCCCCTTCTCTCCCTGGCTCCCTCCACAAGTCAAACCTCTTTCTCAGGTCTTCCTAATGCCACCTGCTTCCCTAAATCCTAGTGAAGAAGCAACACCACACAGCAAGGTTCCCTGACCTTCTAAGAAGGGGAAGACACTGGGTTTCAAAGGCTGACCTACCATATAACGTGTTGTTGTTGTTGTTAGGTACCATCAAGTCAGTATCCAACTCATAGCAACCCTACATACAACAGGGGAAACACTATTGTCAGTGCTTCTTTGCTGTTCATAGGGTTTTCAATGGCAGATTGATTTTTGGGAGAGGGTTGCTGGGTCCTTCTCCCAAGCCTATAGCACCTGGTGTTCCCAGGCGGTCTCCCATCCAAATACTAACCAGGCCCGACCCTGCTTAGCTTCCGAGATCTGACAGTATCGGATGCCATAGGGCTACAGCTGCAGGCTATATAACATGTGAAAACGGCAAAATCAAGGTTATAAATAAAATTTTGTAAAAGTAGATTGTTTCAAATTCATTCTCATTCTAACTTTCTAATAGACCCTCATTCTAACTTTCCATTAATTACCTCTCTGCATATTATCCTTTTTTAAAAAATGACAGCCACCATCACTTCTTGATTCAATAAGATTGGATTGTCTTTTTCCCATTAGCAGCTGAAGTTGTTGTTGTTGCTAGGTGTCATTGAGTTGAGTCAGGTCAGACTCACAGTGACCCTCACAGGGTTTTCAATGGCTGATTGTTTCAGGATTACTTTCTCCAGAAGCAGCTGAAGTAGGAGACTCAAATTCTCAGAAACCTGGATACTGCTTTTATGAGAAGTTCTGTGATTCTTTACCTCCATTCTTTATCTTTTTTCCTTTTTTTTTTTTTCCCCCAGTATTTAGGTGTTGAACCCAGGGCCTCATGTATGCTAGGCAAATGCTCCACCCCCACTGACTTTTTTAGTTTGAGATAGAGTCTCGCTAAATTGCACAGGCTGCCAGTGACCTCAAACTTGCAATCCTCCTGCCTAAACCTCCCAAGTTACTGGGATTACAGGTGTCCACTATGGCACCATGTTTCCTTACCCATGTTCTTTTTGTCCATTGGCATATTATGAAAACATTAGATATGTGTGCAACTTATAACCAAGCACTTTAATATTTATCATTTTACTTGATCCTTGCTACAATTCTGTGATAATTTTTCTTCTTATACTGAAGAAGAAACTTACTCAACCAATATTTATGATATGTTTACCAAGTGTCATCATGGTGCTGTGGGGAGAGAGTTGAGCCTCCTGTTTTTAAAGCACATATAATCTAACAGGGCAGGCAGCAAGTTTACAAATAATTATAATACCATATGATTAATGGGGGTTGGGATTTAGCTCAGCAGATAGAGCGCTGTGCTGTAGTCTCTGAGGTCCCGAGTTCAATTCCCAGCACTGCATAAATGGGAGAAGGACCTGGCAATCCACTCCCAAGGCAATCCCGAAGCACTCAGCCATTGAAAACCCTATGAGGGTCGCTATGAGTCGGACACCGACTGGATGGCACCTAACAACAACAAAATGATTAATGGACCTTACTAACACCATCCTATATAATATGCATACTACTAATAAACATTTACATTTGTCCTTAGTCTTACTGAGGAAATTTTACCATCTGCTCTACAGAGAAACACCTAGAGAAGATCTGCCCAATGAAGTGATGTTTTACCAGAAATTTGAAGAAGGATAATTTACCAAGTGGATCTTTGAGGAAAATAAAGGAATGTATTCTCCACAAAGAACATGGTCTGCAAAGTCTGGCACCCCAACTGTAAATCAAATTAGTTTGCAGTATCATGTGTTTGTGGAATTTCATAGAGGAGGCCAAGGTGAACAGATTCATTCAAGGCTCTGCAGCTATTTATCAGCAAGGGAGGTGGATCAAAGATAGTTCTCTTTCTACAGTGCCTTCTCCCCAGTTAGATAGACATGGTCAGGCTTTCCCTAAATTGCTGAGCTTCATAAATAGAATACTGCCTGACCAACTGCCCTCAAATTGGGTGCTCACCAAAAATCATCTTTGTTATTCTGTTTTCAAACTGAATCTCTTTGGACAAGCCATTTTTATACAATGCCACATAGCAATAGTTATGATTATCATAATAACATCACAAGAATAATCAAATGCTATTGAAACAAAATTATGCAAATGTAGGCTAGGCTTCACCTACTATAATATGCATTTGAGTTTATGCACACTTATAATTTATGATAAAGTTTATGCCCTTTATGGTTCTCCAGAACCTACAATAGTCTGCCCTCTGCAATCTGCTTTTGTTTGGCGATTTATCTCCCCTCTTCCCTATCCTTAATTTTGGAAGAGAGGGAAAATAACCTGTTTGCTGCAATCTGAGCCTATACAAACTAAGCCAGAGCTAAAGTCACAGTGAACTATTAAATGATAATTCCATTGGATCCAGTTCTCACTGGCAGGACCAGACTGGACTTTTGTAAATAAACTCCATGCAGCAATCAGTTCAGTACCTCAGTCCCTTTATCATTTTCCTGAGGCTGGTAGCATTCTACATTGCCTATTCCCTTGTCCACCTCATTCTGGCTGCTCTGGTAACTTTTAGACTCAGAAGAAGACAGTATCTTGCCACTGATTTTCTCTAAACAAAGACTGCTTCTCTAAACAAAGAAGCAATCTAGGTGGAAGGGGAGGCCAGACGAATTTGTCAAAGGTGTTATATTTACATATCAATTTGAGGTTTACTGGATATGTGTTTGTTATAGATATCTTCAGGACAGCTAATGGCAAGGTAAAATTAGAACTCTCCCAGCTCACTCTTCAATACTGAGATGGGATAGAAAAACAGGGAAAATGAAGGGGACATAGGAAGAGAGCAGATCCCTCATCCCCAAGATCTAGTTTAAGTCTCATACTGGCTGACAGTCAAGAATTTTGACACAGCTAACCAGCTGTGACCTTCCTGTATTCAGACAATATTTTCTGAGAGATATTGCAAACAAGAGTGTTAACACAGCTAATGAACCGTGCTTAATGCCAAAATGCATGTAACCTTTGATTTTTACCTTATCAGCACTCTTTTCTCACATATAAAACTGTACTTTTCTGAGAAAATCTCACAAACAAGATGATGAACCATGTTTACAGTTAAAACATGCCTTGACCTCCTTATCATCTATGTATACCAAGAATTCCTTTTACCTCTTTGACCTATGTCTTTATCTTATCAGTCTGTAAACCTGCATAATGCACCTCATAAACCACTTTATAGTCTCATTTACTAAAGAAAAACTTTAGATAAAAATATACCAAAACATTTTTACTTAATCTTTTAAACTTAGATATAAATTACATCCTTTGAACAATGTAATTTCAAAAGAAAAAACAATTCATATATATATGTATATATATGTATATGTATATATATATGTATATGTATATATGTATATATATGTATATATATATATATATATATATATATATACTGTTAAGACACTTAAGTGTATCTCTATAACAGCACCCACTCACCCCTTGCCTTGGGTTTGCATTACTGTCCTCATTTTGAAAGGAGGGGGGAACACCAATGGTTAAATCTAAGTGTAATATCTTTTTCTTCAAGGTCCCAGCTTTATCTGAGTAGAGGTATATGAAAAGAACACCTCAGCCGATGACACTGGGCTGCATCTCCCACTGCAGGTGACAGTATCACCAGTTGGAGACCATTCATTGGTCTGCTACCCATTTAAAATCCCATATTCCTCAAGTGAAATTCCTCTCTCCACTGCTCCAGTTACCTTGGCACTCTTCATCTACATATGAGTACTTACTGCAGTCAACCAGGTACCAGGATTATCCAAGTTTGTGTGTCTTTACTCCATTTTACAGGGAGCTCTTTAGAGAAGCAAACACCATAGTTATCTTGGCCTCCTGCATATATGTAAGAGGTTCTATAAAACCTGGGTGGTTTGTCAATGACAAAATCTAGACAAGTAACAAGATTGATTTTACTCAGAATGTTGCAATATGATCAGAATGTTTCTGCAGGGTGATTTTCCCTTAAATGTTTATGGGAGGTGAAGGAGGGTAAATAAATTGTAGATGAGATGATTTACAGTTGGGGTTGTTTCACAAGCTGGTCAAGTCTTGGCTAGCTACCAAACCAAGAAATGCTTTTCTCTGTAGTTAGCTCATTTCAGTGGAACAAAGAGTTCTAATTTCAGCTAAACCCATAAAACAAAGAACAGGAAACTGAAGAGGCTCTGCCCAGGCTTATCAGCAGGTTCAGAAGAAAGGGGAAAGGTCTGTATTTGTCCTTGTCACAGGTAAATGAAGGCGCCACCCATGAGTTTTATAAGAGTCTTGAGAAAGAATAGTCTTTTCCCAGGTGGTTGTTTATGGGAAGCTATTTATTGGAGCACAAAAGCTTGGAGAAGGGGGTGGATTCCCCAATCTTTCTTGCTATCCTGGAGCACTAGGGCTCAAATTCAACCTGGTCGGACTGAATGCAAGCAGACATGCCATATAGCTCTCAGACCCACATCCTGCTTTATCTCTGCACTCTCCCATATATATATAAGGGGCCAATAGTCTCTTTGAAGAAAGATTATTCCTGCTCTGTCCCTTCATCAGCTCTCTACTTGTGACCTATTCAAAATGAAAACTAGAAAGAGAAAATAGAAAATTTCAAGAGGAAGAATTGCCTTTTAGTTTACTGGACTAAAACATTCGCAGTATAACTATCACACTGGCAACTTTTCCAGCAAAAATGAAGATGGTGAGAAGCGATGAAAATAGAGTGCTTCTATGTGTGCATTGGGGCTGGGATTTAGCTCAGTTGGTAGAGCACTGCGCTGCAGTCTCTGAGGTCCCGAGTTCAATTCCCAGCACCACAAAAATAGGAGAAGGACCTGGCAATCCACACCCAAGGCAATCCCGAAAACAGTCAGCCATTGAAAACCCAGTGAGGGTCGCTATGAGGCGGATACCGACTCGATGGTACCTAACAACAACAACAACAATGTGTGCATTGGGTGGAGACAGTGGCCAAAGGGGCTGTTAGTGAAATAGCTGCAGTCAGGGAAATTAGAGACTTGGTTCACTTCTGGTTTATTCAGCAGTGGCCCTGCCATTACTCACCATTACTCAAGTTTGGTGGAGATGAACCCTGTATCCAGGGGGTTTCTGTGATCACCAACCAACCTGTACTAAGGTTCAAGGGGCCAGGGTTCCTTGGCAAAAGAAGGATGTTTGTAAGTCTAACTTGCTCAAGAGTTTAACTTACTTTCTCAGAGCACAGAACTTGTGTGTGCATTCCAGCCCAGAATGGAGAGAAGAGAATTAGCAGGTTTGGGCCAGAATGAAGAGACTTGTAAGATAAGGGATCTCTGAAAAATAAGCTTTGCTTGAAATCTAGGCAGAAATTCTAGTTGCTTCTCCTCTTTTACTTTCAATCAATTTGTATATTCCTTAAAAAACAGCAAATGAGCAGTTCTGGGAATAAGTATTTTACAAGAAAAAAGATGCGGCCGTATATAAAGAAATTCTTGTGATATTTGGTAAGGGTGTCAAGTTTTCTACATTATTATATTCTTAATATATAGTTTTGGGCATGTAGTTTTGGCATGTAGTAGTATTACCAGGGTTTAGGGCAAATCCTCAGTTCCCCAAATTAGGCTTAGCCACCTATCCCCAATATGTCAATTAAGAATATGTTATTGTTGTTGTTGTTAGGTGCTGTCAAATCGGGTCTGATTCATAGTGGCCCAATGTACAAGAGAGGGAAACATTCCCCAGTCTCTTATCCAAGGACTAACCAGGCCGACCCTGCTTAGCTTATGAGATCAGACGGGATCAGATGCCAGGGTGCTATGGAAAACTCCTAAAATCACCCTTCAAAACCAGAACAGAAATCCCACACTGAGCAAGACTGTTTAATTGTGTGTACCTTGTGCCCCTGTCTCCCATTATTCCTCTACTTAAACCTAAAGCTCATGTAAGTTTCCAGAAGATGGACTTGGGGTCTTGAGAATCCTTTATCTCTTTCTCTTCCTAATGTGCACAGTGCTTTAATCTCCTTTCTCTGTCACACCAAAATTTCACTCATGGACCTATTTGGCTAGACACATTTTTAAAATATATACCTGCTATGTAAAGAAAGGGGGCTGGGATTTAGCTCAGTGGGTAGAGCACTGTGCTGCAGTCTCTGAGGTCCTGAGTTCAATTCCCAGCACCGTAAAAATGGGAGAAGGGCCTGGAAATCCACTCCCAAGGCAATCCTGAAACAGTCAGCCATTGAAAACCCTATAAGGGTCACTATGAGTCAGATTCCGACTCGACGGCACCTAACATACATACATACATACATATATACATGTAAAGAAAAGGGCTACAGTTTAGCTCAGGTGGTAGAGTGCTGCTGTGTGCACTCTGAGGCCCTGGGTTCGATCCCCAGCACTGCAAAAATGGGAGAAGGACCTGGCAGCCCACTCCCAAAAACAACTCCAAAATAATCATCCATTGAAAATCCTATGAATAGCAGAGAAACACTGACAATAGTGCTGGGCATGGCACAGTGTTGGGGAGTGTTTCATTCTGTTGTACATAGGGCCACTATGAGTAGGACCCAACTCAACGGCACCTAACAACAAACAACATTATAGCTGTCAGCTGTCATTACAGAAAGGGTAATTTGCAGTCCCTTATCAAAAAGATATTTATCAACTGAAGTTTCCCAGATAAAAAGTGGCTGCAGGTTTAGAACAAGGACTAGAGATCTTCAGATGCTTCTTGGAGTCTGGAACAGGATACTTGTGGGTCCAAGTGAGAAGTCAATGATTTTTAGCAAAGCCAGTTTATAGGTGCCTATTACTGTAGATGCCTGCAGCCATAGCCCTGTGGCATCCAATCCTGTCAGATCTCAGAAGCTAAGCAGGGTCGGGCCTGGTTAGTATTTGGATGGGAGACCTCCTGGGAACACCAGGAGCTGTAGGCTTGGGAGATGGACCTGACAACCCACTCCCAAAAATCAATCCACCATTGAAAACCCTATGAACAGCAGAGAAGCACTGACAACAGTGTTTCGCCTGTTGTACGCAGGGTCACTATGAGTCAGATACCGACTGGACAACACCTAACAAAACATTACTGTAGATGGTCAATAAATGGTTGTTATTTTCCTGGATGAATGCATTATTTGCCTTTTAATAGTATTTCTTTTCCTCTTCTCATTAGAGAATACAACTGTGCCTCTCAACATTTTTGTGGCTTGTCAAAACATGACCAGGTTTGAACTGGCCATCCTAGTTTGCCTGTTTCTGATATTTTTAAGATGCCATTGGTTTGGCAAGTGAAAGATTTTATCCTCAGACACAAAAGATATAAGCCAAACTTGCCCAAAGATAGCAGAAATGGATATCCAGAACGTACTAACCTTGGTCAGAAAAAAGAAATGTTCTCTCATGCTTGCCTGATGAAGCTTGGCATTCCCCTCATATGTAATGAAGCCTGTCACACCATGGTTCATTTTGGCATTGGTAGTGTGGGACCTCATCCTCCTGTGTGATCCCAGCCCTTGGTCAAGTTCACTGGAGCTGAGCAAAGCTGAAGTATAAGATACTCTTGGAATCAGAGCAGGAAAAGCAAACTTTGGGAGTGGTCATCGTATACGCAGGTTTGTACCAGAAGCCACAAGGTATGTGATGCAAGTGAGACAGAGATTCCTAATGTAAGAACAAATTTAAAAGTGCTAGCACCGCTGAGCACAGTGACGCACACCTATAATCCTAGTGGCTTGGGAGGCAGAGGCAGGAGGATCGCAAGTTCGAGGCCAGAGGCAGTCTGCATAACTTAGCGAGACCCTGTCTCAAAAAAGTAAAAAAAAAAAAAAAATTGTGCTTAGGGTGCATCTCAGTGGTCCAGCACTTGCAGAGCATGCAGTCACGAGGCCCTGGGTTCAACCCCCAGTACTGGAAAAAAAAAACAAAGTGCTAGCACCACTGGGGGCAGCATCCCAAGGTATAAGTCCCAGAGCCTTCCTCCTGAGTGAATTGGGTTGGAAAGAGAAGCTTTGAGGTAAAGTGTAATCCTCCCACAGTGAGGCTTCCAAGCATTTCTGCCAGCTAGTCTCCGAGAAGCTGGACTTTATGAGGAAGAATGTGGCATCAAGATTGGAGGAAGACTCATTAACAACCTGCGTTATGCAGATGACACCACTTTGCTTGCTGAAAATGAAGAGGATTTAAAACATTTACTGATGAAGATCAAAGATCATAGCCTTCAATATGGGCTACAACTAAACATCAACAAAACAAAAATCCTTTCAACTGGGTCAGCGCACAACTTCACATTAAATGGAGAAAAGATTGAGGTTGTCCAAGATTTTGCTTTGCTTGGCTCTATAATCAACAACCGTGGAAGCAGCAGTCGAGAAATCCAAAGACGCATTGCTCTAGGAAAAGCTGTGGCAAAAGACCTCTTTAGAGTATTGAAAAGCAAAGATGTCACATTGAAGACGAAGGTGCGTCTGACTCATGCCATGGCATTTTCAGTGGCATCATATGGTTGTGAAAGCTGGACATTGAACAAGAGAGACAGAAAAAGAATTGATGCTTTTGAATTGTGGTGCTGGAGACGTCTATTGAATATACCATGGACTGC
>VMDO01000559.1:0-129891 GCA_007922755.1 Pedetes capensis | reverse complement strand
GTGGATTGACACAGTGTCTGCAACAATGGGCTTAAACATAAATAAGATTGTTTGCCTGGCACAGAATCGGCAAGTGTTTCGATCTGCTGTACATAGGGTCGCTATGAGTCGGACTCGACTCGACGGCACCTAACAACAACAAGTCTCCCTGAGCTGAGGATATGCAGGAAACTTCCTTTGCTTTTGAGCCTGGTGGCATGACACTTTTCTAGCTTTCTTTAGGTCATTTAGAAAGGTGGTTTGGTTCCTCTCTCAAGCACTGTGGGCTGACTAACACACTGGGCATTAGGTTTGTTTGGATCTTAGCATGGTCTATTAAGATCTACTAAGGAGCTGGGTGCCATAACACACACTTGTAGTCCTGGCTACTCAGGAGGCTGAGACAGGAGGATCACAGGTTCAAGGCCAGTGACAGCCTGTGCAACTTAACAAGACCTTGCCTCTAATTAAAAAATGAAAAAGGAGTTGGGTGTGCAGCTCAGTGGTAGAGCATTTACCTAATATGTGCAAGGCCCCAGATTCAACCCTCCAGTACTGAAAAAAAAAATGTCTACTAAAGAACACAATGAAATTCAAATAATTAACACTAGAGAACCCAGCACACAATCAACACATACTAGTTTTGTGAAGAAGTATGAAAATATGACCCATAACCAACAGAAACAGATATAGAAACGAACAGGATGATGGATTTACCAGAGCTTTAAAAAAGTTATGATCAGAAATAAATTAATATAATATACTAAAAATAGCTCCATTAACTCTAAAGAATGCAGGAAAGAAGGGAAGGAGGAACAAAGAACATAAGGACCAAATAGAAAGCAAGTAACAAGGGAGTAGGCTCAAACCCAGTGCAAGGCAAATGGACTAAACATTGCAATTAAAGGGTGGATGTTGTCTGATTAGATAAAAATTAAATAGAAAATAATCATGTGGGACATGGAAAGTGTCCAGTTTGTCCAATTCATCAGGTTTGGAAAGTTAAGTACAAGGCAACAGACTGAAGGCAAATTATGTTGGTTTGGAGATATCAAACCCTATACTTGCTATGGGCATTTTTGCTTTCTGTGTATAAATAAATAGTCCAGCCTGTGAAATGGGATGAGCTCTGGAAGCACAGATACAAAGTTGACTTCCTTTCTTTAATGTTTGATGTCATGAGAAAGCAAGTCACTCTCCCATCTCCTGACTTTTGCCTTCCTTGTGAGGAACAGGGCAGCCATGGCCAAGCACTCTAGCTGTCCAGGCCCCCAGTGAACCAATAAGCCAGGAGACAAACAAAACATTGACCTTTAAGCTACTACTAAGAATCTTTCTTTTAAACATGAAAATGTGTCTGGAAACTGAAGAAAATAGTAAGTATAATCTTCTGATGCCATTAACTCAATAAAGAAATTAAAGACAACACTATTCCAAACTCTGGTCCTTAGAAGATATCTCCCTTTTTATTATTGCCATTATTATTGTTGTTATTTCATTTTTAGTGGCCACTGAGTATGAAGGTTCCTGGAGTTAAAGGCATAGAGAAATATAGAAAAGATATTGCTTTTGCCTGAGTCTCATGAAGCTGATATCAATCTTTTATTTCATAAACTTCGGGCTAGTTATTGCCTTAAACACAGGCTTTGGTGCATTAAATGCAGCACTGACAGGAATACAAATAAGAGAATTCCCAGTGACACAAACAAGAGTGGGTGGGGAATGACTGGCGCCCACTCTTACCTGGGAATGGAAAGTAGGAGAGGTCACAAAGCAACCAGACTTGGAGATGCAGCTGAGCTCAGCTAACTCAAGAAATGACCCTGAGGGATAGCTTTTGCTGTTGTTTGTCTCCAACTAGAAGATAAAAGGACAAAGGAGTTGAGGCTCAGGACAAGGTCCAGCAGTGATGAGGATTAATTGGTCCAGACCCCAAAGTCATACCTCAGATCTGTGAGATCACAGCATTTTGCAGTAGTGATTTTTAATCACTTGGGTTTAAAATTGTAAGGTGTGAATACATGCCTAGCAGGAGCAATCACCAATATTTGAAACTGATTTCCAAAACACCAATTATCTTGATACTAATCCCAACCTTGAAAGGAAAGGGGGGTAAAGTCCAATAAACCGAGGCTTATCTAAACCGAAGGATACAATTAGCTAGCCAAGTAATCGATGTCATCCTACACTGTAAGTCTTTTTGCTTCTAATCACATGTCCTTTATCCTTTCCCACAACACCTTTAGCAAAAAGAATATGAGATATATTTAAAGGAAACAGTCAAGCAAAAGGAGGAATCCATGGTTTTGAGTTTTTCAGAGAGGATTGGATCTGGCAACAAACTATAAACATAGAAAGGGCTTGTCCACAACGTGAGGCTGCACAATGGAGCCTGCCCTTTCCAGGCTATGATTTATACTCCAAAGAATTAAAAACAGGTCCTGAAGTAAACCACGACCATGAATGCCATTGGTGTCGAGGATAAGAACAAGTCTTTATGTTGCTTGACTCTGGATCATTTCTCCACAGACTACAGAAGAAAGGGCAAAATACTTAACTTCCTGTTGCTAGGTGCCGCTGAGTCAGATCTGACTCATAGGAACCTTCATAGGGTTTTCAATGGCATGTTGTTTGAAGATTGCTTCAGGAGTGGATTGCCATGCCCCCCGTTTTTGTGGTGCTAGGGATTGAACCCAGGTCCTCAGAGAGTGAAGTCCCTAATAATCTGGGTCTTGCCTCCAGTCTAATGCTTACCACCTTCTTTCATTTACTTCATGAAAAGAGTCCAGTCAGACCCTGGACAGTTCTTCTCTGGGCCTGCCCCCACATTTTCCTGCCATGTCTCTGCTAAACCCCTTTTCTGGGTCCATAATTATGTTTCCTTCGTTTGTGTCCATACATCTCCACAATTACAAGAAACATCCTCTTATTCTTCCAGATGGAAATGCCCCTCTCTTTTTCTCCTCTAAGTACCTTTCTATTTCTCCTCTGTATTCTTTCTTTCTCTGTTATCATATTGTTAAACTTTTCCTATCTCCCCTCTAAAATGGTACCTTCCTTTAAGGCTGTCATTGTTGTTATTGTTGTTATTTAAGACTAAGACTAGAGAAATGTGGAGTTTCACCACACATAGATTTGTGGATTTGAGCCAACCATATTTTGATCTCTAGGGTGCCAGGAGGCCATATCTGGCATCTCAAATTAGATATTAAACATCTCATTAGATAGTGCACAATATTTGTTAAGCATTACTTGTTTATTTGATTTCAAGGCGACTTCTAAATTAAAACTCATCCTCACTCTTTATTCCCTTTTAGAGTAATATTATCTAATACCAAAACAAATTTGTGAGAAAGCTTAGGACTCCTATGAGCGTCACTAGGAGATTTTCTTCTAACAAATGGGAGCACTCAATAGATCGAGACTCAGGATCCCATTGCTCAACTCAGAAATCACCAGAAAAGCTTTGATCTCAGAGACAGAGTTTTCTTTGTGATATATAGATTTTCTATTCTTTTGTATTTTTAAAGCTCACAGATGAAAATATACTGAACTGAAAGGATATATTTTTATTTCACTCTTATTCAGTTAGCTACTAAAACACATGCCTAATCATAGCACATATTTAAAGCCATAAAATATTTATAACACAATGCCTGAGAGATGATGTACTGTATATTGATTCTACAATTCAGTAAATTGTGGATACAAAGACTCAAATTGATGCTCTCAAATTATTATGTCAGTGCAAACAAATTTTCCTTTAAAAAACAATTGTTCACTTCCAGAATCTGATTTCTATTCTGAAAGATGATGTTCTCTACATATCTTACATGACATAAATAAATCAGGGTTGTAACTCTTTCCACGGCCATCAAAGTACATTCAGCCTTGTGGCTGAATCACTTCTGAACAGGTGAGGCTGTTCCTGCTGTTCCTAACATTTTAGAACTGCCCATGAAAGACTACGTCTAAGTACATATTTGCTAAATGAAATAAAAATTCTCAGTTGGAGTCCCCAGGGTTCTGAACAGCTCCCCATTACTGTTTTGATGTCTTATAGAAAGCACAGGCTACATCAGTTAAGTTTGTAATCCTGGGAAACTGCAAGTACTTGGTAGTAGATGGGAGTTAAACTGGGAATGAGAGCCTTTCTTTGTCAGAGATGAGAACCATTTTCCTAACTTCTATGGTTTTTTTCATTTGCCTCTTTAAATCATGTCATCTATACAACTTCTTTACCTCCAATGATTCCACCATTACCATTGTTTTCCTTTCTCACTTTGTGCAATAGTTCCTAGAATCAGGGGATACTCAATATTTGTTGAATGAATTTTGTTTTGTTTTGTTTTATTGTAGTACTTAGGGAGGTTGAACCCAGGCCTTCATATATGCTAGGCAAGTGCTCCACCTCCAAGCTGTACCCAAACCCCTTTTTAAATTTTTTATTATGAGACAAGTTCTCACTAAGTTGTGCAGGCTGCCTCTGGCCCTGAACTCACAATCCTCCTGCCTCAGCCTCCCAAGACACTGAGATTACAGGTATGTGCCACGGTGCCCAGGGAAAGGAAAATTATTTGTGAAACTTCTTAACCATGTGCCAGGTAGTAGGCTAGAGATGAAATACGGGAAGAATAAACACAGCCTCTTCACTATGAAGTTAAAAATCTAGTGGGAAGGATGGATCATCAGCCAAACCATCACAAAGCAAAGGCTGACTCACTCACCTGTGCATTAAGTGCTGAGAAGCACCATATGGTAGTAGAAGGGTTTATGATCGGGGCTCTGAGCTGCTCCGGAAGGTTGAGGCATGCCTCCCTGAGAGAGTCAAGCTTTAGCTGAGATCTGAGTTGTGAGTGGGAGGTGACAAGAGACAGAGAGGAGCATGCCAGGCAGAGCAAGTGGCACATGTGCACAGCTCAGTGGGAAGGAATCCAGAAGTTACCATGGGCTAAAATAAAAGAAGGATGTAGGACTAGAGCAGAGAGACAGGGAGAGGATTGTAAGAGAGAGACCTAGAGAGAAAGGCCTACATTAGGTTGTATAGGCTTCTAGCTCAGTGTTCCAGGGGCTTTAGAGAGCCAACAGAAGTGCTGGAGAGCTTTAAGGGATGACATAATTGGATTTGGGTTTCAAAACCACTGTGAAAATTATTGATACAGAGGGAAGAAAGTGCTGCAGAACTGCCTGGTGAGAGGAAGGAAATATTAACCAGAAGGTTAATAATAACAATGTGCTTTCAGTGTCAGGCTCTCACCGTGTCTCCCTCTAGTTCCCAAACTGACACATCTGTTTTTAGATAAATAGCACTTTTGAAATCATTTCAGAGTGGATGCTTGGCAGCCCCACCTCCTTCAGAGATACTACCTTTGTAATGAAAACAATGGGGGAACAATCATCGGTCTGTGGCTTGACCATTAAAAATACATTTTTCATGTCTGAGCTGCTATGCCCATCCGTTGGGCTATATGTTCTTGCTGCCAAGATAGTAATAAGCATAAATGAGGGCGTAGGGAGGAAAAAACAAGTCCACTTAGCTGGATCATTGGGTGCAGGGAGTGTACAAGAGAAGAATGAAATTGGTTATGTTGGTCCAGATTGGAGGATCTTGAAAGGCAGGATTAGGGATGAAATCACTAGTCGTAGACAATGGGGAGCCTTACAAGGTTTTAGAGCAGGGAAGTAGCATGATCTAAACTGTGCTATAGAAAACTTCAGCTGCTATTAACATAGAAAATGGATTAGAAAGGAAGACTTGTAGCAGGGAGGCTGGGTGAGATTATTTCAGTGGATCAGAAAGAAAGAAAAAGATCTGAAACTACTAGGGCAGCAGCAAGGAGAAGAGAGAGGGAAGGATTGTGGGGGTCGCACAGAGACAGATGGGACAGGACTCCCCTAGGGGAGTGAGGGAGAGGAAGGAATCGATGTGGGACACCTAGGAAGCTGGGAATAGTGACATAGTACCTGTCTCCACAGTGCTTGAGCCAGGGCACCTGTTCCCACAGCCTACTTTTTCCATCACAAAGCTAGGCTGAAACCCCAAAACCAGAAATTCATGAGCTCCAGCAGGGACCCAACAGGTTTGGGTGGAGAAAGGCTGGTAAAATGGAAGAGTCCAGAAAGGATCCTAGTGCAAGGCAGAGATAGTGGGAAGGCCAGCAATCAGGGAGAAGTAAATTTCCCAAAGGGAGCAACAGAGGGAATGCCCTACTTGATGAGCACTCAATCTGGGCCAGGAGCCAGGTCAAGCACATTAAACGCTTCCCCTAAACCCAGCAACCACCCTGAAAAGTTGTTTGTTGTTGTTAGGTGCTGTCAAGTAGAGTGTGACTCACAGCAACCCAATATATATATATAATAGAATGAAATAATCCCCCAATTCTGTGCCAAGCACATGATTTTTTTCATGTTTAAGCTGATTATTGCAGCTACTATGTCAATCTATCTAGATGAGGGCGTTCCATTTTTTCACTGACCCACCACTCTCCCACACATTATGTCTTTCTCCAGGGATTGGTCCCTCCTGACATGTCCAAATGTGTCAGACACAGACTAGCCATCCTTGCTTCCAAGGAGCATTCTGGTTATACTTCTTCTAGAATGGATCTGTTGATTCTTTTGGCAGACCATGGGATATTCAATATTCATCTCCAGCACCATAATTCAAAAGTGTCAATTCTTCCCCCGTCTCTCTTATTCAATGTCCAGCTTTCACAACAATGTGATGCAAGTGAAAATACCATGGCATGAGTCAGATGCACCTTCATCTTCAATGTGACATCTTCACTTTTTAACACTTTAAAGTGGTCTTTTGCAACAGCTTTTCCCTGCGCAATGTGTCTTTTGATTTCTTGACTGCTATCTATATAGGTGTTGATCATAGAACCAAGTAAAGCAAACTCGGGGACAACCTCAATCTTTTCTCCATTTACCATAAAGCTGCATGCTGACACAGTTGTAAGGATATTTGTTTTGCTGATATTCAGGTGCAAGCCATACTGGAGGCTGTGTTCCTTGATCTTCATCAGTAAATGTTTCAAATCCTCTTCACTTTCAGCAGAGTTGTGTGATCTGCACAGCTCAGGTTATTGAGTCGTCTTCTAATCATGATGCCTTGTTCTTCTTCATAAAGTCCAGCTTCTTGGATTATTTGCTCAACATACAGATTGAAGAGGTACAATGAAAGGATACAGCCCAGAGGTGCACCATTCTTGACCTTAAAGCAAGCAGCATTACCTTGTTCTGTTTGTAAGCCTGTCTCCTGGTCCATGTACACATTCCTCATGAGTACAATTAAGTGCCCTGGTATTCCCATTCTTCACAATGGTACTCATAATTTGTTATGATGCACACAAATGTCTTTGCATAGCCAATAAAACATAGACAGACATCTTTCCGGTATTCTCTGCTTTCAGCCAATATCCACTTAACATCAGCAATGATGTCCCTGATTCCATGCCCTTTTCTGAATCTGGCTTGATTTTCTGGCAGTTCTGTGTCTACTTCCTGCTGTAAGTAGTTGCTTTTGAATGATCTTTATCAAAATTTTACTTACGTGTGATATTAATGATACTGTTTGATAATTTCCACATTTGGTTGGGTCCTCTTTCTTGGGAATAGGCACAAATATGTATCTCTTCCAGTCACTTGGCCAGCTAGCTGTTTTCCAAATCTCGTCATAAACAAGTTAGTACCTCCAGTGCTGCTTCTTTCTATTGAAACATCTCTACTAGTATTTCATAAGTTCCTTGTGTTTTGTCAATTCATTCAAGGCAGCTTCCACTTTGTCCTTCAATACCATTGGTATCTGACCAAATGCAACCTCTTAAAATGGCTAGTCATCCACCAATTATTTTTGATATGATGACTCTGTGTATTCCTTTCAACTTCTTTTGATGTTTCCTGTAACACTTAATATTTTCCCTGTAGAATCCTTCACTACTGCCACTCAGGCTTGATTTTTTTCTTCAATTCTTTAAGCTTGAGAATAACAGTGTGTTCTTCCCTTTTGGTTTTCTATCTCCAACTCTTTGCACATGTCATTATAACATTTGATTTTGTCCTCTTAAGCTGCCCTTTGAAATCTTCTGTTTAGTTCTTTAACTTTGTCATGTCTTCCTTTTACTTTAGCTGCTCAACATTCAAGGGCAAGTTTCAGAGTCTCTTTTGACATGTTATTTGGTCTTTTCTTTTTTTCCTGTCTTTTTAATAACCTTTTGATTTCCTCATGAATGATGTCTTTGATATCATGCCACAACTCATCTGGTCTTCTATTATTAGTGTCTATTGCATCAAACCTCTTTTGAGGTAGCCTCTGAACTCAGGTGGGATACACTCAATGTCATACCTTGGCTCTTGTACGCTTGTTCCTGCATATGAACAGTTGATGGTCTGATCCACAATCAGCATCTGTTCTTGTTCTGACTTTTGATATTGAGCATTTCCATGTTTCTTTCCACATATATAGTCAATTTGGGTCCTATATCTTCCATCTGGTGAATTCCTTGTGTATAGGGTTTTGCTCAGTTGGTAGAGTGCTGCACTGCCCTCTCTGAGGGCCAGGGTTTGATCCCCAGCACTACAAAAATGGGAGAAGGATCTGGCAGTCCACTCCCCAAAATAAGCAATCCCAAAGCTATCAGCCATTGAAAACTCTATGTTGGACCCAACTCAACAGCACCTAACAACAACAAGTCACCATTTATGTTGGAGAAAATGCATTTGCAATGAAAAGGTCATTGGTCTCACAAAATTCTACCATGCAATTTCCAGCATCATTTCTGTAACCAAGGCCATATTTTCCAACTACCAAGACTTCTTCATTTCTAACCTTTGCATTTCCAGTCACCAGTAATTATCAGTACACCCTTATTGTATGTTTGGTCTATTTCAGATTGCAGAAGCTCCTAAAAATCTTCCCTATCTTCATTTGGATCTTTAGTGGTAGGGGCATAAATTTGAATAACAGTCATATTAACTGGCTTTTCTTATAGGTGTATGGATATTATTCTATCACTGACAGCATTGTACTTCAGGACAGATCTTAAGATGGCTTTTTTGATGATGAATGCAACCCCATTTTTCTTTAATCTGTCACTGCCAGCATGATAGACCATAGGATTATCTGATTCAAAATGGCCCATGCCAGTCCATTTTAGCTCACTGATGCCTACAATGTTGATATTTATGCAATTCTACTTCACTTTTGATGATTTCTCATTTCCCTAGATTCATACTATATACATTCCATTTTCCAGTTATTAGTGGATGTTTCAGTTGTTCCTTCTCATTTTGATCCCTGCCACATCAGCAAATGGAGGTCCATGGTACAGGTATATTTATTCCTTGGCTTGAAAATACAGAAACTAAGACTCAAGCTTGTGTATAGATGAGGTGCAGGGGTTTGAACTGAGTCTCTGCTTGTTGTCAAAGTCTGAGCTTTTCTCCAATATAAGGATTGTCACGAAGGAGAAAAAGAAAAGGATACTCTGTATAGCTGCTAAGAGGAAGAGTGACCATGTAGCTTAATCCAAACCAGAATATTTGAAAGGGTAAGACACAGTACTATTAATAATTATGCTGTAAGAACTGGTGTAAGATGGGACACATCTCAGGACATGTGTTCATTCTACTAAAAAGACATTGGAAAATAAAATAATAAAGTGATAGTACAGAGGAGAAACAGATAAGGGCAGAAAGAAGAAAAACAGGACAGGAGGAGCTGGAGGAAATGATGATGGACTTGGCTTCATGAAAATGTCCGAAGGCATTAAAAACCACTTGAGAGGGGCAAGAGCTGTTGGGCTACAAGCAGGAACAGGGCCTTGCACAGTGCACTCCGTTGCCATCATTAAGATGGACTCTACTTTGGGGAGGCAACTCTTCCCCAGTCATCTTTTGAGTACCTCCAACCTTGAGGGCTAATTTTCCAGCACTATATTTGATTGTGCTTCTCTGCTATTCATAGGATTTTGATAGCTAAATGTTTCAGGAGTGGGCTGCCAGGTCTTTCTCCCTAGTTTGTCTTAGTCTGGAAGCTCAGCTGAAAACTCTACACCATGGGTGACCCTGCTGGTATCTGAAATATCAGTGGCATAATATTCAGTATCACAGCAACACACAGCCCCCGCAGTTTGGCCCACTGACAGACAAGCAGGGGGGTTGTAATAAAACATCCTTTTAAGAAACTCTTTCTATAGTACTGGAACTTTGATGTTGTGTTTCATTTTGTTTTGTTTTGTTTTGCTTTGTTGATGATGTGTTTGTTTTTGTCCCTATTTAGCATATTCAATGTCTGAATTATGTTATCTTAAAATTTGATTGCACCAATGCCCAAAAGTGGGTCATGCTGGTCTGCATGGGATCCAAGGCCCTGGGCCCTGTCATTTACTGGGCTAAGCCTTCAGACTCTGACTTTCCTGGACACGGCCCTCTCTAATGGCCAAAGGTAAAAGAAAAAGAAGCCCACAGATTGTCAGCCCTGCGTGCAGAAGCCACAGAAATAAAAATCAACTTTCCTTGAGAGTTGAGAGGGGATAGGGGAAGCTTATAGCCCTCATACACTGTCCACATAATGACTACAAGGCATAGATTCAATCGCCCATTAAATCAGACCAGATGAGGTTTTGTCAGTCAGTAAAGCAGTCTGGCCTGGGAGTGCACAGAGGGAAACGTGAAACCCACTTACTGAACTCAACACAACTTTGACTGTCCTCAACACAAGGCTCCGGTGAAATCCTGGGAAGAGGAGGTTAGGCAGTAGGCTGTGGCCTCAGGAGCCCTCAAAGCCAGAAGCAAGGCCTCATGACAGGCACTCAATTCAAAAGAAAAGGAAAAAAAGAAAAGCTTGTTGCCCTGACTTTCCTGGAAGAGGAGCAGAGAGGTTAAGAAAAGTCTGCCTGAGAAACAAAAATTGCCTGTGCTTTTGGAAACAATGCTAGTCATGATGGGGCTTGAGTCTGTGTGCAGTAGCATCTATCCAATGTGAGCACCCCGTGGAGAAATCTTAAAAGAAAAATACTTAAGCTTATTCCTTGCCCTGGAAGAGTCATAGAGGAAACAGGGAAACATGGGGAAATTTTTCAAGGGAATCCCAGGGTACCCAATTCTTAAGGAATAATTGGCAAGATTATGAAGTATGTAATGGAATTTTCATCAAGATCTGTTCAAGTCGAGGCACCTCCCAGGGAAAACTCAGATCTCTCTTCCCCACAAGTGTGCAGTTATATATGCAGCTGAATCTCCACTAGAACAATCCATGGTTGGGAAATTCTACCTAAAATAAAATCAATCTGATGCTATATTTTGCATCAGTAGTTCACAAAAGGATGCACCAAGAGTTTCTTTGAGTAGGTGGTGTCCAGGTCTATCTGGCATAGGATTCCTTGTAAACACAACTTTAAAGTAAGATAGATACCAACATCTCTCTAGAGTTGGCTGCTTTTGTGATTGTTTCTGCAATTCCATCATTCAACACCCACCACTTCCTTTCGGTTAGTACTTTCATCTCCTCTTTGGGAAAATTCTCCAATATGTCTGGCCTTGGCAGAAGGTCAGTCCCAGCCCTGCCACCTTGCACTGCCTCCTCTACTCATGGAAGTCAGGGGGCCACATTGCTTCTCCACATCCCCTGCATCAGGCCAGCAACAGAGGCTTGGCTGGCCAGATGTTCAATTTTGAGACTTTGAGTCTTGGCCAAGGGAGGCTGTGTCGGAGGGACTGTCTGAAGTTCAGATTTATCACGGTGATATTAACTGCTTAACACCAGTTCTTCCTGGTGCCTCGTTACCAATACCACCAGCAATTTTCCAGAAATCTCTCCTCTTTCTCCCTTTTCTTCCTAAATATGCACAAAGTAGCCTCAGTTTCCCTTTCTCTCTCTCCCTCTCTCTCTCTCTCTCTCTCTCTCTCTCTCTCTCTCTCTCTCTCTGTCTGTCTCTCTCTCTCTGTCTCCCCTCCTTTCTCCCTCCCTCCCTGTCTCTCCTTGCCTCTCACTCCTGGGCTTTAAACTAGACACATCACGGCTATCATTCACTGCCCTGCTCTCTATAAAGTAGGTGTCTGATGCTTAACAATGAGAACACAGCAGTGCAGTTTCTATCACACCTGAGCCCATATGTCTGTAATATATTGCAGGCTCTTCAATGATAGACCATTATTTTTTTTCAGTATTAAAGGTTGAACCCATGGCCCCGCATATGATAGGCAACCATGCCATGACTGAGCCTCACTTCCAGCCTCTTTTTTATTTTTCATTTTGAAACAGGGTTTCCCAAAGTTGTGCAGGCCACCTCTGGCCTCAAACTCACAATCCTCCTGCCTCAGCCTCTCAAGTGGCTGAGATTACAGGTGTGTGCCACCATGCCCAGCTAGAGACCACATTTTCTATTCTCTCTCCCCAATCCACCAATGAAACAGCTGCTCAGCAAGAGTTGGGTGATACTACTCCACAGGATTAGATGATGTCATAAGTCAAAGTATGGACATTTAGCCTGAAGTTCACTGAGAACAGGCCAAATAGAAGTATCCCAAAATCACCTACAGAGTATTTGGTTTTAAATGATACCATAAAATGAGGCACTATGGTGCACACCTGTAATCCCAGCAACTCAGGAGTCCAAGGCAGGAGGATCATGAGTTCAAGGTCAGAGGCAGTCTGCACAACTTAGCAAGACCCTGTCTCAAAATTTAAAAAGGGGAGGGGAGTTGTAGGGGTTCAGTTCAGTGATGGAGAGCCCTGGGTTCAATCCTCCAGTACAACAAAAAAAAAAATAAAAATAAATAAAAATAAATAATACCATAAGTTAACATACTAAAAAAGTCCAAGAATATAATTAGCTATACTTCATGTCTGCTTCATGAAATATTTATTATATCTTAGGTATTTAAGTTTATGTTTTTAAACTTTCTCTTACTTAGGCTTTATTCTTTGTTTTTTTTTCCCCCCTCTCTTTATTGGTAAATGATGGTGGGATATAGAATAATACAGCATCGGCTTTTTCCATTATGCAACTCTTACATCACCTTTGGTTATACTTTTATCAACTTACAAGGTTTATGGAGCCCTATGACTAACATGTAGTAAAACTCAAATGTATATTTGGGTTATATTCCCCTATTTGTCCAGTGTACTCATGAAGTTGCTTTGTTTACATTGAGATTATCTTCTCCCCCTTTATCCCTCTACATTGATTAGGTATTTAATTTTAAAGTCACACTAAATATTATGTTTTAATAAATGGACTTTGCTTTGCAAGGCAGAGATAGATAGATAGATAGATAGATAGATAGATAGACAGACAGACAGACAGATCACCTCTAAATCTACACTTGCATCTGGGGCTGGAAGAGTAAGGATCTCTCTTTCAGTTTATATATATGGGTCTTTTCCCCTGGTACCCCAGATTTTGTCATCCCAGTCACAGGCAGCTAGAATACGAGTGCCAGCAGCTGTAGATGTTATTCCCTGACCCACAATCACAGCAAATACAATTTTGTTCACAACAGGATAACTATAAGTGCTACCCTGTTCCCCAGACCTTCCCACCAAATCTACAGATGGCAGCTGCCTATCTGAGACCAGTACGTGTGGTATGGGAGAGGGGACCACATTGCTTCAGATACCAGCACAGTCTTCAGAGTCTGATTGCCAGGTGAAGGGGGAAACTCCTGGTTTCCTTGCTGTGAAACCTTGAACAAGTCATTTCCCTTCTCTCAGCTTTAGCTTCTTATATATAAAACTAGACTATGAATAGGGTTCACCTGAGATGAGTTTAGAGCGGGTTAGATGAAACAACGTGTGTATCATTTAGAAGAGGACCTGACACTTATGAGGTGTTCAGCAAAATAAACGGTTGCTATTATCTTGCCTTCAATACCACCCTGGTGTCTAATCTCCTCTGAGCTCAGAAGCAAAGCAGGGCCTGCCTGATTACTACTTGGGTGGGAGACCACCCAGGAACACCAGGTGCTGTAGGCTTGGGGGAAGGACTAGGCAGCCCATTCAGGAAACAATCAGCCATTGAAAACCCTTTGAATAGCAAAGAAGCACTGTCACTAGGACTGGGCATGGCACATTATGTAGGGAGTGTTTCATACTGTTCACTATAGGTCGCCAGGAGTAGGACCTAACTCGATTGTATCCAACAACATTATTCTGCTCTCAGTATATGCACTTTGTGAGGACCTATCTATACAGTGTGGGCTGGGATTTGGCTCAGTTGATAGAGCGCTGCGCTGCAGTCTCTGAGGTCTGGGGTTCAATTCCCAGCACCACAAAAATGGGAGAAGGGCCTGGAAATCCACTCCCAAGGCAATCCCGAAACAGTCAGCCATTGAAAACCCCATGAGGGTCTCTATGAGTCGGATACCGACTCAACGGCACCTAACAACAACAATCTATACAGTAATCCCATAGACTCAAGTGTTCCTGGTGCTTTCTATTTTGTTTTTTGCAGGCCGCCCCTTTTCCTTACTAGATGTTCTGTGAAGCCAGTGCTCAGGACTGTGATGGGCCACAGCAAGCTATTCTCCCAACTAAGTGGACTTACCTGTTGCTGGATGAAGTTTGAGCCAGGTATAGGGCCAATGTGGCAGAGCACTGATCAACCAAGGGACACCACAGAAAGGTTCCATAGAAGCCTCCGGGCTGTTCCTCTTGCATCATAAACTCCCCTCTGCTGTAGCCACATTTGGACACATCCGTCTCCACTGACACCCACACTCTGTGAGGAGCCCCGTAGGATGCAGCTTTCTGTTCCGAACACACCCAGCTGAGGGGGCCATCAAAGCTGGCATTTCAGTCCTGCTTTGTTAAATGAAGTCTGCCTATTCCTGCCTTCAGTCACAGGCTGGGTACAATGACTTCTCAGAGGACACAGCAGCAGCCACACGCCGGCCTCCACATCAGTCAGAGGGAGTTGATGGGGGTCTTCCTCAGGTCCTACATAGTATCCACAATCCACACCTGGCTTTCCTGGTCGGCCGGCAGTCTCTGATTGCTCCAAAGAACCACACTGCCATCTGCTGGCAGAACGCACAGGCGGGCTTCCACCACCATGGTGCCCACCGTGCAGGGATACTAGAAATTTCCAGTGCTTGACCCCAGAGTAATGACTTCCTCATTCCTGGCACGGGCACCGTCTGCTGAGGAAACCCCAGGCTCTGTCCCTTATGACTTTCCCTGCATCTCCCTGGACTCAACGCTCCTTTGCTTTTAAAACGTTTGAGAAACCTGAGCCTTCCACCACCCCACCTAGGCACATTCAGGCTTCGCTAAGCGTCTGGTGGACAAAGAGCATGAATGGTGGACAGAGCCGGACACTTCCCCTCCCATGACTCACTGCTTCTCCAAGGGGCTTCACTACAGACCAGAACACCAGGTCACAGCGCCCAGGAGGTCTTGGTCAAATTTTCTGTAGTGAGATTCCTTCTACATTTGTTTCACATTTTAACAACTCAGAAATAAGGATGCATTTTGCAGTCATAATAAGGATGCATTTTACAATTATATGCCATCTGGAAAAGACAAAACTATAGAGAAGGGATTGCTGGGAACTTGCAGAAAAGCAGAAAGGCTTGAACAGGTGAAGCTCTGGACTTTTTTTCAGAGAGTGAACCAATTATAGTGTATGACACTATAATTGTGGATACAGGACACTATGCATTTATCAAAACTCGAAACTTTCAGAATGAAAATTGAACTTTAATGTGTACAAATTTTTAAAAAAAGAAACAAAAATAAAAATTTAGGAGGTCAAGGTAATCCCAGGATGAGATGTAGGATGCAGTCTAACGGTCTTGAAATATATAAAACTATCTCATTGAAGGGAGAGGGGAAGGGTGCTGACCTAAGCAGCCTGGGAAATAAATGAGTGGAGTCTGTAAAACCAAAGCAAAGGGACATGGACATAAACACTGCACTGGAGTGGATAAAGTTGTTCCACACAGTGGTACAGGTTAACAACCCCAATATTGCTTCATGTGCACACTAAAACTGAACAGCTAGGTCAAATGCATGGAGGATGGCTGGAGCCAGGTTCCTCCCTGAGGGAGTGGGAGGGGTTACAGATGAGCAAGGAGAGGATCATGGACTAGAGTTGGGGACATCTGTATGAATTTATGTTTAGCCTAATGTAGACACACACAGATGGTTACACTTAGAAACATTCGTAGAAATGTTACAGAAATATAGATTCGTGGCTTGGTGTACATTCATATATTTCCTTGCTCCCAGCTGAGAGGGCCTAGAAACACTGATGATCCAATAGCAAAGAACCCATCTAGTGATCCAATAGCATCCAATAGCATCCAACCCATCCAATAGCAAAGAATCCATCTCTAAACACCTTTCTCCAAATAAAGGAATTTGAGCTCCTAAGAGAAATGCCTGATTCTAGGATTGGTCAGGAAATACATGAGCCTGATGCATCTTGTAATGCCAGAAATAGGGAAGTGCTTAAAACATGAGTGCCTGCACGCGCACACACACGCATGCACAACATACACTGATCAGAGTATGTCAGAGGAACACAGGAACCAACCAAAAGAGATCCCAATGGCCAAAGCTGAAACAATTTGAACAACAAAATAAAGTAGTATAAATTATTATCCAAAGTATCAAATGGATATTTGGATATGAAGAAATAAATGTGGTGGTGGTTGTTGTTGTCAGGTGCCGTCGAGTCAGTATCCGACTCATAGCGACCCTCTGTACAACAGGGGAAACACTATTGTCAGTGCTTCTCTGCTGTTCATAGGGTTTTCAATGGCAGATTGACTTTTGGGAGGGGGTTGCCAGGTCCTTCTCCCAAGCCTACAGCTTCTGGTGTTCCCAGGCAGTCTCCCAACCAGGCCCGACCCTGCTTAGCTTCCGAGATCTGACGGGATCGGATGCCACAGGGCTATGGCTGCAGGCATAATAAATGTGGTAAAAGAGGCAAATCTCCTGTGTGGAACCTTTCCAATAATTTACATAGACACCTGGCCTTCAAGAAGCCTGAGCATAACTTCCCACTTCTTAAGTGTGGGCTACCGGTACTGACCGGCTTCCAAAGAGTACAGTGTAGGAGGGGGGCTAAAAGAGCAGCTTAACAGTGGCGAAATATGATACACTTCCTCGGTGAGGATTAATCAGATGATCAAGGTCAATAGCAACAATGAAAAGTCATGCATGTTCCCTCAATAGGATATAATGAAAATGGAACTTGTTCCCTGTGGTCTTCCTTTTGAAAAACATAGAACCATTTGTTAATCATAAGAAAAATCCCAATATAAGAATATTCCACAAAATATTTGATTATTCCCAGCCAGGTGTGGTGGCGCACGCCTGTAATCCCAGCGACTTGGGAGACAGAGGCAGGAGGATCTCAAGTTCAAAATCAGAGGAAGTCTGCGTAACTTAGCGAGACCCTGTCTCAAAAAGTATAAAAAAAATAAAAAGGGCTGGGGGCGCAGCTCAGTGGTCCAGCACTTGCAAAGAATGTAAGCACAGGCCCTGGGATCAACCCCCAGTACCGCAAAAAAAAAAAAAAAAAAATTGATTATTCCTCAAAATTGTCAATGTTATAAAAAACAAAGATTGAGAAACCATCACAAACCTAAGGAGACATGACAGTAATGTAGTAATGTAGCATGGTATTCTGTATGGGATCCTGGAATATACAAAGACATTAGATTAAAAAAAAAAAGTAAGGAAATCTGAATAAAAGCATAGTCTTTAGTTACTAATAATGCATCAACATTGTTTCATTAATTGTGACAAATGTACCGTAAGATGTTAATAATAGGAGAAACTGGGTGCAGAGTATAAAAGAAATTGCTCTTCTATTTTCACAGTAAATTTAAAACTTCTAAACAATAGTTAATTTTTTTAAAATAATTATAGAGAAAAACTGGAAAGAAATAGGTGACAATAAGTGGAGAAGTCAAAACAGAAACTTCTCTCAATGTCATCAGCTAGAAAGTGGTGGGAATGGGAATTCTGCCCCCATTGTCCAGTCTGCTGGGTACATGCTTGGAATATCTGTCTCTTACGTGAATAAAAGTATTTATTATCTATTATGTCCCCAGTGTTGGACAATAGCCAGTGTTGGACCTCATGGAACCACAGGTCTAATGGGACCGTCATGGGAAAAGTTAAACTCTAATAAGGAATAATCAGCTACAGTTTGGGAAGAAAGTAAGTGTGATAGAAATATAGAGCAGGGACTTGCATTTGGAGCAATCAGGAAACACTCATAGAGAAACACGTGGAACTCGAGCTAGGGTCTGAAGAAGGGAAAGAATTAGAAGGATGAAGGATAGGAAAGGACCCTCTAGGCAGGCAGACGGGAGTCAGTGGCTGTGCCATGTACTTGTAGTGCAGACAGAGGTTGGGAGGTAGCATTCCTTGGTGCAAAGAGCCCCAGTCTGAGTGCCAGCATACCAGGAGTTGGTATGGTCTAGCCCTTCATATGGTCCCTTTCAAATCTTTAAAAAATAAATATTTAGAGTCCACCAGATAGAATTCAGAACATCCAGAACATTCTAAGTTGAAAAAGGGATAATTGACCAAGTGACCAGAGTTTAACCCCGCCCCCTAAAATCATGTTTTCCCTCTCTCCCTGTAAGTCTCAAGGCAAATCAGCTGGAGACAGTGCTGCCTGCCACCTTTACACAGGACACCTGTTGTTTCCTCCATCTTAACCCAACCCCAGCAGCTCTGACTCAGTTACCTTGTCCATCTGACGGTTGGCAGTACTGCCTTTATTAAAAATTTTGTGATTATTAATTTTGTTATTGTTGTGTGCCATTGAGTCATTTCCGACTCATAGCAAGCCTTATAGGATTTTCAGTGGCTGATTGTTTTGGGATTGCCTCAGTAGAGGATTGCCACCTCCTTCTTCCATTTTTGCAGTGCTGGGAGTCGAACTTGGGACCTCAGAGACTGCAGAGCAGTGCTCTACCAACTGAGCTAAATCCCAGCAGATACAAAAAACTCACATAAAACAAACAGAGCTTAATAAACTATAATGAACACCTTTGTTGCCACAATCCCATGTCATTCCATTTTCTTCTGACCCAAAGTAGTGTTGTGAAAAATTCTGATGGCAAGCTAGTATTTTTCCACAATCAGTTACTGGGTCTTTCGTTGAATACTAAAGGATTTTGTTCTTTAAAGTACAATAATTTTATTGCTCCATGTCCTGCTGGCCATTCTTTGTTCATTACGTAGTGAGGGCTCTTCAATGTGTAGTTTCAAATTTTTATCCTTTAATCTCAGGAATGTTTCCTTGAATTAAGAAACAAGAATGTTTACTTGAATGTTTGGTATTTGTTGTTCCTTGCTTTTGTTTTTTTCTTTGGGAAAACCTATTATATAAATATTGAAATTTTTGCCTATCTTCTCTTTGCCACATTCTCTTAGTTGCTTTTTATTCATTTTGTTTTGATTTTTTAAATTTTCCTTATTCATCTTCTATTTAGCTTGACATTATTGTGCTTCTTCACTCTTGTATTCTGTCTTTAGTAGTTAAAATGATCTTTTCCTCCCATTCTTTCCTGATTTCTCTCAGTTTCTCAACTTTTCTAATTTGTGTTGAATGTTGTTCTTGCACACGTTACCTTTATACCTGTTGACACAGATTTTCATCTCTTTTACAGGCATGTCTGTGAGGGGCCTTCATTGTATATTCTGCACCTTGTGTTCCTTTTCAAATTTGCATAGCACTTTACCTCAATCTTTTTTTCTGACGTTTATGCAAAATTAATTTTTTCTGAACTTCTGTTTTTATTATTTAGGGGTCTAGAGCAGCCTCTTCTGTTGATACTGTGAAGGGCTCAGAAATACAGCACTTCCTGTCTGAGGTCTCCTGGCTCTGTTCCTGTCTGAAGGAACCGTCTCTCCTTTGTCTATGCTGAGCCTGTTGTTTAGATCCTATGCCCAACAGCTCCTCCTCTCTGCCAAGCATTGTCTGGGGAGTGCCAGGATGCTGGCTGCTCCAGGCCCTGCCTCCCTTTCGCCTCCCCCACACTCACCCACTAGAGTGAGCCCAGTTTGCATTGCTGCCCTCAGGCTGGCTCACTGAGATTCTGAGTTCCCAGGTGCTATTTGGAGGTTCTCCTGTTGTCGGGCACCCTGAGCATCCCATGCTTCCTTCAGCCTCTTCCAACACAAATGCTGACAGCACACTGCTTAGGCTTCCTCTGCTCATGTTCAAAGTTTGTGAAGATGCTTATCACTTATATTTGGTGTAAATCTCATCTGCATGTTAACTTTTGCTATCCCAGTTTCTGTGTTTTATTTGTTAAACCACAAGATGGGCTTTAAAATAGCCAAGCACTCACTTCCTCTCGGGAAGCCCTCCAAAACCCCTACCTTTCGCCCCCAGAAGCCAGCAGTGCTGGAGCACTGGGAGATGATTTATGCCGAGTCCTACATCATCACTGCTATAAATCCCCTGCTTCTTAAACACAAGAGCGGCACCTCCCTCATGGCTTGTTAGTACCCCAGGCGCTCCCTTCCCAACTGCCCGCTCCTGATCCAGAATCAATCTGATGGGATGAGAAATGCCTGAGGGTTGATGCCAGGTAGTCAGATGCGGGCCAACCCCCCAACTGAAGAAGTCAAGAGCTGGGATGGTAGGTGCAGAGCTCTCTCCCTAGCATCGCAGGACCAGAGGGTGAACAAGCTTCCCAGAAGTCCGCCCCTAGGATGTCCAGTGCAGGGGCCCAGCATCTGTACCCTTCCAAGAATCTTCACTACTTTGTACACAAAACTTCACCAGGGTAAAGAAGCAAACCAGAAAGGTGATCAGGTTCCTTGTTCTGTAACTGACCACAATGCCTATTTTCCTACTCAACATTTTTATAATTTATTTGAAAGTGAGGAAGAGTGATCCTCTTGATCTACATTTTTATCTCATCGTCTTCACTCTGAGCTCTGGCACTTTAGAGTTTTATTCTAGTCTTCAATCTTTATGGGACCATCTTACCTAGTTTAGGTCTTATGGACTTAATGTTAAGACAATGCAGCCCAGGCAGGAAGCTGCAGGCACCTGACACCTGTTAGTTTTGCTTCTGGGGCTGGAGCCAATTAAGTCAAACTGCTCTGAGGTTGCCTTGGGAAGTGACAGGCTTAACAGTCTGACAAACAAACAGTGGAGTTGCCGTCACACTTGAGTTATGGTCTGCTTAAACTCCAAATCAGCTGTGATTCACGGCTCCCATCTCCTTGGAGAGGAAAGCTTTCAGGATATCAGGGGAGATGACAGCCTCAGTCTAAGTGGAGGCCTCCTGACTTCCAGGGGGATGATAGATGAGGAACACGACTAATACCTTCTATCAGCTGGGGAGAGATTTCTCCCTTAAATCTAACGTACATTAGAAGTATGAGCAAGTGTGAATAAAAAAACATGCAAGAATTGGTCTTTGGGGGATGCAAATATATCCTGTTATTGGGAAGCACTGCTTCTATGCCTGAGGATCATAGTATATCTTGCTTCCTCCACATAGCAAGTTGGAGTCAAGGATTCTTTAATGAAAAAAGTGGGGGGAGGGCATTCTGGTGTTTTGTTTTTTAACATTGACTAATTTGTTTTTAGGTACTCTGTCAACTTAGGCTCATCCTACTAGTACAATATTCTTTGCTGCCACCTTAGTTCTGAATGCTTAAGTATAGGTTGGCTCTTTTATTTTCTATTCCCCTAGTTGAAAAAATTAATGGACATTACTAACCATGCTTTGATGGATGGCCAAAGTATGTTTGTATTTATTCATCTGTCAAAGCTATTCAAATCAAAGATATGGTTTATGATTCTATGAGAGAGGATTTTAAGAAGATGGCAGAGTAGCATAAAGCATAAAGCAGGGATCTTTCTCACCTAGACAAAAATTATACTGGCAGAATCCAATGTAACTATGTGGGGACTCCAGAGTCTATTGAACGCCTGCAACTTCCAGGGGAAACCTAGGACAACAAATAGCAGCTACCTGTCCCCCACCCCCAACACTTTGGCACGCAGCTGTGCACACAGATTCCTGAAGCAAACTACACAGAGGTTGGGAGAGCTAGAGTTGGTAAAAAGAACCTTGCCCTCCAAATACAGGGGATGTATGCTCAGATCTGGGAGAAGGACCTGGCAATCCACTCCCAAGGCAATACCGAAACAGTCAGCCATTGAAAACCCTATGAGGGTCGCTATGAGTCGGATACCGACTCGACGGCACCTAACAACAACAATGCTCAGATCACCAACTGCCAGGTGGACAGCCACTGTTGTTGCTCTTCCCCTGATGGTTGGAAGCCTTCCTCCCCCTCCCACAAAGTGAGGATTAAAAGGGCCAGTATGCTTTTCCCACACTTCATTTTTCTTTTCCCCTTTTTGGGAGCCAGAGATTAAAGACTAGAACATTCAAAAATGACTGAAGTTTGGAAGGAAATGAGAAAGCAAGTACATGCCCAAGAAAATTCTCAGGCTCAGAAATAACCTGAGAAGACCTTAAGTTCATAACCTCAAACTGATCCCAAGCATAAAAACTGCATGCAACAATAAAAAATACTAAGAAAGAGAAGCAAAGAAAGTGAACCTTGGGAAAGGGGAGAACCTAATTTGCAGAGTTACTACATTATTAGGTTTAAATATCCAATTTTCAACCAAAGTCAAAAGGCATACAAAGAAACAGGAAAATATGGCCTATTCAAAAGAAAGGAAAAAATCAATAGAAACTATCCTTGAGAAAAACCTGACAGCAGATCTACAAGACAATGACTTTAAAACAACTGCCTTAAATGATAGCTAAAGAAAGATGTATAGAATGTCAAGGAAATGATGTTTGAAGAAAATGGAAACAGCAATATAGAAACCCTAAAGAGAAACCAAAACCAAATACTAGAGCTGAAAGGAATAGTAACTGAAATTTTAAAATTCACTAATGGGACTCAAAGGTAGATTTAAACAGGCAGAATAGAGATTTAATAAACTTGAAGACAGGACAACAGAAACTATCAAATCTGAGCAGAAAGAAAAGACTAAAGTGAACAGAGCCTAAAGGACCTGTGGGACACCATCCAACAGAGCAACATACCCATTGTGGTGGTCCCAGAAGGAAGAGAGAATGAGAAAGAGGCAAAGTAAATACTTGCCGAAATAATGGCTGGAAAATCCCCAAATTTGGTGAAAAACAAATATAAATATCCTAGAAGCTCAATAAACCCCAGTAAGGTTAACTCAAACATACTCACACTGACACACATCATAATCACGTTTTCAAAAGCCAAAAACAGACTCTTGAACACAGCAAGAGAGATTTATCACACATAAGGTATCTTCAATATGATTTTCTGCAAATTTCTCATCAGAAACTTTTGAGGCCAGAAGCTAATATATCCACAATGCAAAAGTAAAAAATGATCAATCAAGCTTATATCTGGCAAAACTGCTCTTCAAAAGTAAGGGAAAAATTAAGACATTCCCAGATAAGCAAAAGATGGGGCAGTTCATTAACATTAGACCTAACCTGCAAGAAACGTTTCAGGGATCCTGCAAGGTCAAGTGAGAGGACATAAAACAGTAACCTGAAGCCATATGAAGAATTAAGTTACAATAAAGGTAAATACATGGGCAATTATAAAAGCTGTATTACTGTAACAGTGGTTTGTGACTCTACCTTTTATTTTCTATAGTATTTAAAAGCCTAATACTTTCACAAAAATTATGAGTCTAAGCCAGGTGTGGTGGTGCACACCCATAATCTCAGCACTCAGGGAGGCCGAAGCAGAAGCATCGCAAGTTTGAGGACAGCCTGGCTACATAGCACGACCCTGTCTCAACAAACAAGAAAAAAGATTATTAGTGTAAAAGTTAGTATTTTAAAGAAAAGAAATGTAATGAGGCAAGTTTGAAAAAACACAGCCATACAGTGGAAGAATATGGCTATTCCATTACTAAAACACAAAAATACTAGGTATTCCTGGGAGGAAAAAATGCTTATGATAAAGCCATAAAATGTGCAGTGAGACCAGGGGTCTCTTCCAGGCGGCCTCCATCTGGAAAACATGTGCTCCCAAGATCAGCTTGCCTGACGTGCCAGGGGAAAGCACCTTGAGGAAAGAAACAGCTGAGACACAGCAGAGTTTTGACATTTTTATTCACTGATCATAAATACAGTTTCATGAACATCAAGGTGATCATGAATGATGTACTAGCACCTGGAACATGGCCGTCACGGAGCATTCATTGGTTGACCTTCACTGGCCAGAAGGCTTGGGGTGTCTTCCCCTTGTTAAGCCTTCAGCTTTGTGGGGAATCCTCTTTCTGGTAGCAATTTTATTCCTGGCTCACTCTCAACAATTAAAAAAATCATAAAAGACTGAGTGTTCTCAAGAAAATATCAAAGAGCATAAGAAGATTTTCAGTTCTTCTTAGAGTCTAAAAGTAAAAAGGGGAGTCAGGGAGGAAGACGAGGAAAGGAGAAACATGTCAGGGATCTGCTACGTTTCTTCCTTTCCCCAGAGCATTCTACAAAAACAAAACTAGGGAGGTATTAATGCTGTTTGGAGATGGGTTGTGTCTCTCTGATGAGCCACTCAAGAGCTTCCTGGCGGCCCTGTTTCTGCAGTTCCTTCCCGATCACATCCCTGCAGGTCTGGTGGTAATTGTTGAGCCAGTCGCACTGCAGGGGAAGACAGAAGAACACCGTATTCACCACCACACAGTTACCAAAAAGCTACACAAGCCAACAGTGAGGGGCCCATGTGCTGAGGTTACAGCTGACAATGACGGTGCACAAAACCCTTTCTCTTTGCTTATAGACAGGTGATTTCCTTATGTCTATTTCCCTGGAAATAGATGGGACCAGCCTACATTGCTAATAGTGAAAATGCTCCCAGAAGACTGTCCCGCCTGTGGCCTGGGAATGACTGTAAGGGAACCAAAAATACCTGGATGCAAGCCACAGGTTTGGGCTCCCCTGAGTTCAGTGCAACTGGTAGCCAGGCGTTTCCCTTGATAGAGCCCCTGAAGGCCACACTCACAGGCCATTACAAGAGAAATGGGGCCGGGGGTGCTAAGCCAACAGCTCCTGCATCACCCATGTGGACTCATTCCCTTACTTCTGAGCCAGCTTAGGGTGGAGGGAGACCAGAATAGCTCCCATCAGCTGTGAGGACTCTTACTAAGAGTTGTGTCTGAAGCTGTCCTGCCAACATACGGAGCCTATATCCATCCTATATCCACTGACAGACCTGAATAAACTAGGATCAGCCAAGCCCACATTATGAATGTGGCTGCAGATACAAAACCATTGGTGGTCAAGGACGGTGATGCTGCAGGGCAGGGTTTGGAGTAAGTTTTCAGCCCCTTAGCAGAATGTGCTATCACAACAGGAGATAAACCAAAAACAGATTAAAAGGAAAGAGGTGCTGATAGAACTTGGTGCCTGGGTGGAGGCTGATCCACCAGAGCTACCAGCAAAAGCTCCATGGCAGGGAGAAGGGTTAAATGTCCCTCCTGGTGAGGTGCAGGGAGAAGGCAGCTGGAAGGAAGCAAGTTTTACTCAGAAGCCAACAAGCCACTCTCTTCATTGTCTATGGAGTGGACCTCACCATACACCTAGCTGTGACAAGGCTGATGAGACAGATAACTGCTCTTGGTGTGGCTGTAGGAAAAAAGCCACATGCCATTCACTGAGGCAGAGGCATCATAACGGAGCTGGTTTCAGAGAATACACTCTGGGGTGAAGCCTGGCTGAGAGGTCAAGATGGACACAAGCCACAAGGATCGTGGGCAGACAGGGGGTGGTGTTACCAACTGGCTCTGACACAGCCAAGGCCCAAATCCCTCCCTGCCAGGAGCTGGGGGAGTGGAGGGGGAGGGAAGAAGATGACAAAAGCAAACGAACTGCTGTGTGTGTGCAATAAGGCCAGGCAGGGTTACAAAGCTGCCAGTCATCCAAACAGCTCAACAGCAAACGTGGCTGGCCACAGCCTCGTGTAACCCTGGGACCACAGAAACACTCCCAGGCTCTGGTTTGGGGAAGGAGAGAGGGAATAGTGCAGACAGCCTCAGGGGGCCTGAGCAGCATCTCAAGGCACAGGTGTTTACAGTTGCCCAAATTCAGATCAGACCAAAGTCCTCTGCTGACACCTGGTGACAAATGATGGAATGCAGATTCAATTCACAAACTCCTTAAAGAGACTGGAAAAGAAGAGACAGGACATGGTAAAGGACAATGACCAGGGATTTTAAAGGCCCAGTGGACAGAACTCTGTCATGGTGTATTATTGTGCCTCCAGACAGAAGCCCTAGATGTATTAGGGGCATATAGAAAAGAGTCCTTTTACTAAAAAGGAACCATAAATGATACAGTACTCTTTTTAGTATGTGAAATATTGTTGTCTACTGTTATTTGTGCTGGCAGCCATACCACTGTGGCGTCCGATCCTGTCAGATCTCAGAAGCCAGGCAGGGTCGGACCTCGTTAGTACTTGGATAGGAGACCACCTGGGAATACCAGATGCTATGGACTTGGGAGAAGGACCCAGCAACCCACTCCCAAAAAAGAATCAGCCACTGAAAACCCTATGAATAGCAGAGAAGTACTGACAAGGATGTGTCATCTGTTGCACATAGGGTGGCTAGGAGTTGGACACTAACTCGACAGCACCTAACAATAGCTGTTATTGGTGAAAACTTGCTTATGATCCCCAGGATAAGAAGATATTATCTGCCCTACAGAGAAATTGGCCAAAATAATAATTTAGTGATCTGGGTAAGCAAGGTAAAGTAAGGAACCACTGGATAGGACAGATCTCACTGTTCTATGTCCAATATCATGGGGTGAACTCAGGTTAACAAAACACTTTCTCCTTCAAGGAAAATTATCCTTGCTTACCCTTCCTCATGCACCACTACTCTGAATAAAGCGGAATGTCTTATGGGACAAATATCTACTCATTTATATACTTTGTGTGGACAGGAAAGACTGCATGACTTAGAATTACCTGGTAGGAAGCCACAGCCTTGGACTTCTAAGAATGTAAAGTGACTTCTTATTGCAGAGTCCCTTTCTAAGACCGTGGAAGCTGTGTCCAAGGGTCATTACAAGAGATATGGGTTCCTACGGGGCACAGGGCTTCTAACTAGGACAGCTCCCATGCCCTCATATGTGTTCTTGCTCCCTTTCACCTAAAACATCACTTGCAGGGGGCTGGAGAGGAGCCCTGAACTGCTGGGACTCTTCCACTGAAGAGACAAACCTGCCCGCAAGCTGCTGAGAGACAGGCTGAGTTTCTTGTTCTGTTTCTATCTACAAGCTGCATAAACCACTTTCACCAGACCCCGCTAGGGTCTTGTTAGTGGGACTGCTGGGCTGAATCAAGGGCATTGGCGGTTAAGCAGAGGTGCCCCAGCATAGAATAAAGCTAAGCAGGAAATGACAACCTTCCTCTGTCACCCACCTGTGGGCTGGAAAAAACATCAGAAGCTTCAAGCTTGAGTGCATCTCATTCTACAGCATCCAGAGAACTCGTGAACCCTCACCGTCCCTTCCCTTAGATGCCAAGAATGAGGCCCAAGCAGGCCCCACTCAGGATCAGCCCTCCCTCAAGAGGCACTCAGAGCCCCGGAGGATGAGGCCATGGCTGGCTGGGGAACAAAAATTCTTATTCCTGGAGTCTCCTCTCATGCTTGTCCTGCCTCTGACTCCTACCAGTCACCTGCTTTACACTAGGACTCGGACCCCTCCCTCACTCTGGAATTTGCCTCCTGGCTTCCTGATTCCTGGTTTGAGAACTGTTTTGTCTGTCCCAGGATAACTGTTCCTGCCCTATTTCTGATGCCTGTTTCTTTGACAATCATCACTCGCCTGACCCCTGGAGCTTTACTACAGGTCCCCCAGCCTGCCACCTCCCCTGGCCTCATGAGCCTGGAGACCTACCCTAGGATTAGGAAGGGTCTGAACCCCTGGAACCCTCTGAGCTTGATGAGTGAGCACTGTTATGCCCAGCTCCGTGAAGGGTTTCCTGGCCCCAGAGTAACCACAGCAGTAACAGAAGGGCTGACATTGCCTCTCTCCTCATCTATGGGAAAACAACACACTTAACAGACTTTGCCTCTGGTTTCCTTAATGTTTCAGGCAACACAAGAAAAGTCTGGGACATGCAGTGGCCAAGAGGGCCCACCATCCGTCTGGCTCTTTGTATGGAAGACAAAATGGACCCATCTACTAAAAACTCAGTGCAGCTGGGAAGGGAGAGTGCAGCTGTGTCTTCTGGAAATGCAACCACAAACCCTAGAGACCCATGATGGTTGGGGCAGCAGGACTGTCTAAAGGCCCAGCAACACAGGGAAAGCTCTGAGGTCCTCAGAAGACCTCGTACATCAAGACTCAGGTGGCCTCTAAAGTAAGGAGAGAATGGAGCAAAGAATTCAAGGTAGCGCTCCACCCTACCCCCCAACATTTCTGTCCCTGAGACTGCCCCATTACCTCTTTGTCCGTAAGAGAATCCACATCTATCATTTTGGTCTGGATCGGAACCAAAGTTAAAGGTTCAAAGGTCAGGCTTCCCCGGTTATTGAAATTATACTGTGGGAGAACAAAGAAAACAGCATTTACTCTTCTCTATGTCTAATGGCAGGTCAATGAAAACAAAGAAAACCCTCCACTAGATGGACAGACACAGTGTCTGCAACAATGGGCTTAAACATAAATAAGATTGTGTGTCTAGCACAGAAAAAGGGAGTGTTTTGTTCTGCTATACACAAAGTCACTATGAGTCAGGCCCGACTCAACAACACCTAACAACAACCATAATGAACCACCACGTGATCCCTCCATCAGGCCTGGCACACCTCAGAGCCAGGTGCAGCTGGAAGCCAACGAGCAGTCAGCTGGTCACCCTTTTTAACAGGCACACAAGAAGCCCAAACAGCTGGTGCTAGCTTCCAAGATGTGCCCCACAGGGCAAATACCCTGTGCCATCAGGAACAGCCAAACACGGGTGCTGAGGGGCTCCAGAAGCAGGTGCCCAAGGGTAATGTCCGCTGGGTTGGGGAAAGAGGAGGCAGAGGCCAGGGCATGGGGGTTTCTAGGCTCGGGTTGTCTCTGGTTTTAGTTCTCAGGACTCTGCTGGAGTATAAATCAAACAGTCTGCTGTGTGGCCTGTCTTAACCTAGCTAGGCCAGTCAGATGATAACACAGCTGTTCACTAGGAAGAAGCACAGGAGCAAGCTAGGAGCTGGGGTGTAGGGTGTAGCCCGTGGTAGAGTACTTGTCTAGCATGCACAAGGCCCTCGGTTTAACTTTCAGCACAACGAAAAAAAGAAAAAAGAAAAGAAAAAGCAACCTGTTCTCTGTTCATTAGAGGGCCTTTGGGAGTGAGGCGGGAGGCCACTTCCAAGAATACTGACTTCCACGAGCAGGGAACAGATCCCTGAAGTCAACCTCCCTAAGACTTAGGAAGCTACTCCTCACCAGATGTTCATTTCCAAACACCAAAGGAGGAGGAGGAAACAAAACTGGTAGGTAAAGTCTTGCACCTAATACCCTGAAGCCTCTTGGTAGCTGACTGGGGAAAGGATGAAGCACCTGTTTTATATTGCCTATGAGGCTTGACCCATGATGTAATTTGGGCTTCCTCAACGTTACCTGATAAAAATCACCTGGGGAGAGTAATGGGATTATAGCGTCCAGTCCCTGTCCTGAACATTGCAGTTCAGGCCTCAGAACTGACCCCTTACGTAAGCACAGTGTGCTTCATGACAACAGCTGCTACTAGTAAACTCAGCGCTTCAACGTAAACGTGAACGTGAGGGACAGGCCAGCTTGGGATTCCATGAGTAACAGTTCTGGGTCCCAGTTCATCAAAGATTTTTCTCTCTAGCTTTGTAGGGGAAGGAAGCCCCATGTTGGCTCTACAATGGCACATTCTTAGCTCCAGAGACAAAAGTCTTCATCTTCCCACAATAATGAATAGGAAATTTTTTAAGCAAATAAGTAATTACTCACTTTGGTCTTCACAGGAACCACCAGCACAACATTCTCAATGCGGATTCCAAAAGCCCCATCTTCATAATATCCTGGCTCTAAAATAAACAAAACCCCAAAATGAGAAGCAGCCCACAAAGAAGACATACACAGGAGAAGTTTTCTTTTCTGGGCTGACCACCCTGCCCTGAAGGAGAAGAAAGAGGTGAAGGGCCCAGCCTACCTACATGTAAAAGCCCAGAGATGCCACCCTCTTCCACATGGCCCCATTGTTAGAGGCATTTGAAGCACAGGAAGACAAGCTCTGACATTCTAAAAACTGGCTACCAGGTAGCGAGTAAAATAACAGGGGATCCGCTAAGTAAATCATGCTTTAAATCAACAGGACACGATGATGCAGCCATTAAAGTCTAGTTACACACATTTGGCAATGACATGGGAAAGACAATATATTAAGTAAGAAAGCAGAATACAAGTATGCCCAGTATGATCTCAATGATTTTTTAGAAAATATATTTACATATATAAAAGGCCAAAAGCTAACTGCAAAATATTGTCATATCTTCTCTGCAAATGGTTTTCATTTTCTTTTTATCTTGTTTCACAATCCCACTTTTTCTAAAATGAACATGAATCACTCTCATAATCAAAAGTTTGTCACTGTTTCAAGGTGATAGGACAGGGAAATTATTACCAATTTCCTTTAAAATAGTTAAAAAATAAGAAACAACAAAGAACTGTCATACGCCCTCTACATGCAGGACACCTACCATCGGTGACAATCATGCCTGCCTCCAAGGGTTCATCGGAGAATGTTTTATAACTGATGCCGCAAGGACCCTCATGAACATTCAAAAAAGACCCAACACCATGTCCCGTTCCATGTAGGTAATCCAGGCCAGAATCCCACAAAGCTGAACGGGCAAAGGAGTCTAGGAGGTGGCCTGAAAGACATACAAAGAGCAACTGGGTGGTATGTGCACGGCACTTTTAGAGTTATTATGTTTGGCTCCAGAAAGTGAAACGGAAACCAATGGCCCAGAGTTACTGACGAGGTCAGCTTTCTGCCCAACACAAGGAAGAACTTTCTAATAATCAGAGCTTCTGAGTAGCCAGTTAGAGCTCAGTCTGAAGCCAGAGGTGCTGGTCCAAGGTGCTGGTAAGGGAACAGGCATCTACTTCAGACTAAGGCTGCTTTAAGTTACATAGATGTTCCTTTCCCAGCTCTAGGACCCTAAGGTTCCAGAATTACAAAGATGAGATTCTAACCAGACTGCCAGCAGGCAGGCAGGCATGACAGAGTAGGACACAGAGGCTCAGGAAGATGGATGAATGCCCATCTAATCAGATTCAAGGCCCAGGTCTTTCCAACTCCCAGTCTGATGCCTCATCCACCAGTCCTCAAACAAAGCAGTAGATATCTAAAGTCAAGATCCCGGGAAAATAAATCTCAACAAGGACCATCGAAGAAGGCACTGGCCCGTGCTGAAGGACAGACTGAAGGCTGCCCCAACTTCCACTCACACTCTGAGGCTTCCATGCCCAGTCTGCCCTCACCTGGGAGCCACCCATATGTGTTACCCACTTCCATAAGTGGCGAGACATGTCACAGCTGACACCAGGCCCAATCCTAAGCCTGGTCCTCTGGGGAGTCCTCTGAGCTCAGGCAGCCGGGCCCAGGAGACTCCCTCCACATAGCATCCTACTCGCCCTGGTTGGGCCTGAAGTGGACATGGGACTGACACAGCAAAGGGAAGGACATGTTCTCCCACTCACACTTAGACACGTTTGATTCCTGAACCACCTACCTTTGGTTCCAGTTGGGAAAACGGCTGCGCTTACAGCTATGTGGCCCTTGAGGACGTATGTGAAGCATTCCTGCCAAAGAAAACCCAGGGGGCTCGTTGCAGAAGGGAGAAACATTTTAATCCTGTAGTTTTCTGGTAGTTCAGAAAACCTGCCCAGTCCAAGTTTTTAGCAATACCACAGAGAAAACTGGAGTGAAAAGAAAAATATCTGGTGGATAAGAAGCCTGGCGGTGGACCAATTTTCCAGAAAATCTTGAAATTAAATTTAATAATAAAAAGCAACATCAGAGAGATGACCCCAGAAGTGCTTTACCATATAATGAGCATTCTGACAGATGGTGTGTGCTGGAAGCCTTACAAAGACTGGGAAGTAATAAACCGTACTGAGGACCATGCTAACACTTACCAGACCAGTTGTACAAGCTCTGACCTACGCACTACACAAGCTCTGCACACTATTCCACTCTTCGCGATGGAGGCACTCTGGTCACATTCACTTAGAGAGGGACTGAGTGCCATGCCGAGTCACACAGTTCCTGGTGGCAGCATCTGGGCTGGCAACCCGACAGTGTGGCTTCAACCTCGGGGCTCCTTACCACTATAGTATTCTCAGGGGTCCTCCCTATTGCCCAGACAAGAAAAGTGCTGCTTGCAAGACCAGTGGCTTGCCAGTAAAGAGCAGAGGCAGGACTGAAATTCCACACTCTTCAATTTGGTTTAGGGCTCTTTTCACAGCACCAAAAGTCATATCCAAGGGATCCTACACCTGCGACCCAAACTTTTCTGAGGTGCTGGTGCCTACAAATGGACAAGGCAAGGCATCAAGACTAGAAAATTTATCCCCTGCATTGCATAAACCCTCTTCCTTGAATAGTCTTCCTGAAGAAACTCCCTCGGACAGACACTCACTCAGAAACTCAACCAACATTCACTAAGCAGAGACTCTATTCCAGAAAACCATTGGCCCGTGGGACTTTACACAACCAGCCTGGCAGGCGGGTCCTGTTATCCTCATTTGTGTAGATGGTATGTGCTTTGTTCAAGGTCGTGGAGCCAGTAAACAGCAGGGAAGATCTGAAGCCAACTCTCCAGATCTGTGTTCCTCTTTCCATCCAGTCATACCAGAACTGGGCAGTGCCTATCATTTCAAAAAGCTCCTTGAGACATGAGCCTGCACATAGTAATGCTGAACTTGAAAAATAGAGGCAGCATCTGGAATCAAATCTCAACACTGTTCACAAAGCACACATTTCACTACTCCGCCATCCCCAATGAGATTCCGTGACTCTAAAGAACAGCAAAGCTATTTAAAGTTAAACTTGAGCTGCCTTGACCTTAACAAAATGCTTTAAATTTTCTCCAAATGTCCTACTCCCCAATAATTAATTAAACAGACTTCATAAAGCAGATAAGCCTGACTCCACAAAAATGAGCGATTTTACTATCCTGCATATAATTTTTTCTTATTTATACAAGCCTTTTTCATAAAAGCAGTGCTCTTTTTTAAAAAGCAGAGAAAGCCACTTGAGTTTTGGCCTTCACCTTACCTTCTCATAGGCTGTAGGGGTCCCAAAGTGCATGGTTCGGGTCACATCTGTCGTTCCATCCCTTTCAAAAGGGTGAAGGTGGGGGAGTTAGTTTCAGTCACAATAAGCTTACTCTCAAATATGAGACAGGGGCATATATAGAGAATTCAGAATCTTCATACACTGCCGATGGGAATATGAAATGGAACTCTCAGTTTAGAAAACAGTTTGCAGTTAACACAGATGAACCGTGAAAACATTATGCTAAGTGAAAAAAGCCCGGCACAAGAGGCCATATACTATATAATCACTTACATGAAGTGTTCAAAATAGGTAAACCCATACCGACAGAAAGAAGAGTAATAGTTCTCTAGGGTGGATGAAAAGGGAAAGTGACTGCTAACTGGTATGAGGTTTCTTTTTAGGGTGATGAAAATGTTCAAAAGTTAACTATGGTGATGGCTACACAACCCTTTGTATATATGACAAAACAGTTTTTTATTTTAAATGGATGAATTTTATTTCAATAAAGTTGTTATAAGATGGCAGCGTGGTGTACGCCTGTAATTCCAGCAGCTCAGAAGATGGAGGCAGGAAGATTGCCAGACAGAGGCCAGAGGCAGCCTGCATAGCTTCGCAAGACTCTGTCTCAAAATAAAAAATAAAAGAGGCTGGGGGTTGAAGATCAGTGGTGGAACACTTGTCTACCATGGGTGAGGCCTTGGGTTCAAGTCCTCGTACTGCAAAAAAAACTTAAATTAATTTTTTCAAAAGTTATAAAAAATGAGACAGACTAAATGAAAAATGGCTGAATGAAGTGAAGATGCACTTGGCTCTGACATACACACTCTTAGTCTACAATGTGAGGACTGTTCTGAGAGAGACACCATCACTGGGGTTATGAACGAGGAGGAGGACAAAGCACATAGAAGCCTTTTTCTAGCAAGCAACATCAGGTTTATTGGACAAAGACCCATTAAAATACCCCAGGGCAGCTCTTAACACACCCTTGCACACATCCATGGCATGGAAAGGATAACTTCCAGAATCCTGCCGAAGTTCAGAAGTGAAAAGGCGTTTACACTATTACTAAAAGATCCCAGTGTCTGAGCTCTAGCCTGGCATTAACACTGCCCACATGTCCCAAGGCTAGGCTTGGTTACCCATAACTGGCTGAGTTCATATAATAACAGGGTTCTCCTTTAGCCACAATCCCAACTGCAGCAAGGAATGGAGCACGCAAAGGTCTTGTTTGGGCTCTCATGGTGCAGACAGTGTCTCCTCTTGCACCTCCACAGGGTCTCAGATAGAGACCCAGGCAAATCTTAGGTATTACTCTGAGAAATGCTCTAGATAATGACTGGGAAAGCGGCAAGATGTGAAGAAGGAAATTCAGAAACAGAGGCAGTCCTCATTTCTCATTTGTTCACTGAAAATTAACTCTTAATTTTTTTTTCTTTTTGCGGTACTTGGGAGCTGAACCCAGGACCTCACACATATTTTGCAAGAGCTCTGCCACTGAGCTGTATCTCCAGCCCCTTTACTTTTTATCTGGAGACAAGATCTTGCTAAATTATGCAGACTGCCTCTGGCCTCAAACCTGTGATTCTCCTGCCTCTGCCTCCAGAGTCACTGGGATTACAAGCATGCGCCACCATGCCCAGCTAACCTTTAGTTCATTAGGCCCCAGGGCAGCTCCAAGTACAGGGAGATGGCAGGCGGTTCTATGGGCTGGGGCAGAAAACTTTCCAATGGTTCCAAAAGCTTACTTTATTTCACAGTTATTTATTTTATATTTTAGTAACTTCTGACAAAGGACCAAACATTTCCATCAGACACTCTTTTGCAGGAACAAAATCACAACTGAGCTCTTTCAACTAGGGGTGAAAAAAGGACAAGACAGAAACAATTCTATTGGTAGCTGGCACAGAATGAGATTAGCAACTGGAGTACAGCTCATGCACCTACTCAACAACCTCGAATCCAGAGTCAAGTTCTACGGCAGACCAGGTTCACTTACTTGTACTGAGCACCCGAGTCAATGAGGTACACTTCATCCAGGGACAAGGTCCTATTCGTCTCAGGGACCGGCCTAACAAAGTTAATTAAAAATTAGTTATTCCACAAATGTAAACACTTAGTGAATCTGAATTCTTACACTATTCCTAAAACTTAAAGTCTGAAATTGGATCAAAAGGAAAAAGTTACCCAATGAATTAATTATTCTAACTAGTATTAAACTTCTACTAATCAAAGACTCAGTAACCTATCTCCCCAATTAGATAAAGAGCTCAAGAGAAAGAACTATAACATATTTCTTTACATCTTCCTGCTATGTCTGGAACAAAACATGTGTTCAGGATATAATTGTAGGAGCTGGACATGGTGAGGCACACCTGTAATCCCAGCAACTTGGCAGGCAGAGGCAGGAGTGGGGTGAATTCAAGGCCAGCCTGAGCTACATAGTTAGTTCCAGGCCAGCCTGGGTTACATTGTAAGATCCTGTCTCAAAAAAACAACAAAGAAAGAATTAACAGAAGCAATAAGACCAAGCTTGAATCCTGGGAATGGGGACAGAAGTAGTGTGGAGTCACCACAGTCTCACTACTCTGAAGACCACAGGCCCTACCTCAGCAGCTGGGTCCCTCCTTCAGTCCTAAGCACCTCAGATGCCTCCTCCTCACTTCTAAGAACATCAGCCAGGCAGGGGTGAGTATCTCCACCTGGGAGAAAAGCTAAAGGGATTCTTCTGGGGAAGAAGTGGGTACTTCTGCTCCTCTGCTGGAACAGAGCGTGAGATTGAGCGTGAGCGTTTCAAATGAGCGTGAGATGGTTTTAAAAAGTGGTCCACTTTCCCTGTGGCATTTCTTGGAGAGTAGCTCGGTATTGGGAAATGTCCAAAGGGATAAAACTGCTTGTCAAGTCTCACGCTGCAGGTACCACTCTCTATCCAGCAACAAGGGCACCAGTGGGTGCGACAGCTGAATAACTAAAAAGACAACTGGTCACAGGCCTGGCCTCCAGGGCCCTGCCTCAAAACAGCTTCCAACAGTCACTATAAAGAAATGCTGAAGGAGAAGCAAATTTCTGCCCCCATGGTGTGAAATTTTTTAATGCTTTAATCATATGAAAAATTCCAGGAAGACATCTTGCCAGAAAATTCATCATCTGAGTTAAACTGAAGTCCTTTTGGTATTTTTTTGTTGTTGTTGGAACAGAAGCATTAACGTGAGAGAACTATAGTGTCACATCTGTGACTGTCTCCCACACAAGCTCCAAAATCTTCCCCAAGACTAAAAGCTCTAAAAGCAACTACTAAAAAACTGTGCCCCAGTACAGCCCAGAGAATTACACTGTGTTCTTTCCCTGACTGTGCGCATGGCCGATGGGGAGGCACAGGACTCAAAATGCCCAATACAAAGTGAAAGGGCCAAGAGGGGCACAGCTGCAGCTGGAGCCCAGTGGCCACACCTAATTATGTTTCCTTCACTCCACAGGCAAATCTGCAGGCCCTAAGCACAGCAGTACATTCTGTCTCACAGTTCAGAGAGGCTTGGCTCGAGGTGCAAATGCTCTCATAGATCATGCGGTAGAAACTCCCTAGTCCAGGATGCCAGGCTTCAAACACAGGAGGCAGGGAGAGAGGGCTCTACTATCTATCATCTCTCTACCCAAAACAGGTCGCCCCATCACCTAGTGGCCCGCTTTGGGAGTTTGTTGGTAATGGAGCTCCCAAGATAGGTGGACCAATACCTCAAGAAGGTTTCTATTACAAAGAAAGAGAAAAAATTGTCAAGATTTCCATTTATCAAGATGAGAGAACTATGGATAGTTTCTGACCCTCAGAAAGGAAGCAGTGACATGCACTCGGCTCCACTGTGGAGAATGCCAATGCCATAGTGAGCCTAAGAAGAAATTCCCAAGAGGCAGAGGCTTAGGGATCCAGACAAAGTAAGACCCCCAAGGTCTTATTTCTCCTAACTTCAAAGTCTCAACACACACAGAGGTGGGCATGGGGACGTCTGGTAAAATAATGTCTCTCCCCTGCTCAGGCTCCTGTGCAGAAGCAGCAGCAAAGCCAGGCCCGTGCTCCTCTGTCCGCATGCCTTACGCGTAGTGAATGATGGCGCCGTTGGGTCCCGTACTGGAAATCGTGGGGAAGCTCAGGTCCACGAAATCAGCCTGTTGCCTGGAACAGAGATGCACAGAAAGCAAGGTGCTTACAGAAAGGCTTTTACTGCACCCAGAATCAGGGCATAGGACAGGGGATGTAGCTCAACAGTAGAGTGCTTGCCTAGCATGCACAAGAACTGGGTTTGATCCCCAGCATTGAAAAAAAAAAAACAAAAAAGGAAAAGGAAAAACAAAGAAGGAAAAAAAGAAAGAGAAGACTTCTGCTGAGAGCCATGGCCCAAGCCTATATTCCCAGCAACTCAGGAGGCTGAGGCAAGAGGATCACGAGTTTGAGGCAAGAGGCAGCCTGCACAACTTAGCAAGACCTTGTCTCAAAATAAAAAATAAAAAAAGAGTTGGGGGTGCACCTCAGTGTTGGAGTGCTTGCCTAGCATGTCCAAAGCCCTGGATTTAATCCCCAGTACTGGCGAGGGTGGGAGGGGGCTAGGAATCAGGCCCTTCCAGCCCCACTCAACTGGCGAAGGAAATCAGCATGAGGTTCCCGGGTCTCTTACACGGATCCTTACCTGCGAAACGCCTCCGCTTTGTCAGCAGCTGAGATCTCTGTCACACCACCTTTGGGAACCTAGGAGAAAATTACTTATAAATCACCTGGTGAGATAAATTCATGTGTGCCTGATACATGCTATAAGGGACACTAAAAGCTTGCTTTTTCCTCAATTCCCATATCCCAACTGTCCAATCTACAAGACACATCTTTTGTCTCCTCTTTAACACACAAGCAATGTCCAAAGGCTCTCACCAAAGCCTTCGAAAGTAGAAGGGTTTCTAGCCATCTAATTTTTTACTCAACTACTTTGCCACAGAACCATATCCCCAAGTCTCTCCAAACTTAATGCATCTAAATTTAAAAACTCTAAGCAATGACCCTAAGAAATTATCCTAGAAAAATAAAAAGGATAAATGTAAAGCTACTATTGTATAGTTATTGACAATAGAAACAAAATGACAAACCAAAATAATAAAAAATACAGGGAATGAGTAAGGAAATTAATCTAGCCATTTAAAACAGTCTCCTCTCTATCCTTTTTTAAGGTCTCAAAGCACTTGGAAAATGCTCACACTATGTGATCCTAAGTAAATAAACAAAATAAAAAATCATACCTGCATAGGGAGAGACATAAAAATGATTTATATTTTGAAAAATTACTTATACAGAGAACCGCCAGCAGGAAATATGGAGGAAAAAAATGGTACACTGACAGGAATAAGCAAATTCCTTTTTCCAATAAAAGAATTGTTTATATAATATTGAAAGGGAACATATTGCTTAATAGCAGCACAAAGAAATCACTCTCTTGTCAATTCTAGGGATAGACAGGCAAAAAAGTTAATGGCAAAGAGTCAATTTCATATAAAATGTTTCATAGCTTAAAGTTCAAAATGTACATAAAGATCTTTTTCTTCTAATACAATCAGCTTGCCTATAACAACATCATAAAGGTCATTTTTCCTTATAAAGAAACTCCACTTAGTTACAATTCCTTAGCCCTAAAAGGATCTGCTGTTATGGAATTTATTTCTTCCTCCTCATTAGTATTTTCTACAATTAAGGAATTTTTAAATATATGTACACACACAAAGTTACAAAAAGAACTACCCTAAGAAAGCATTAAAATTAGACCAAGATCTTAGAGCTCATGGTCAACAAAACCCAGAGGAGGCCACAGTAAGAACCTCACGTAGATATTCCAGAATAATCTACAGCCACGTGTTCAATTAAGACTAAGGACCAACCTCTTTCTCCAACCAGTTAAAGAGTTCACAGAGGGCAACAGCATCTTTAATCTGTGCAAACAACAGAGACATTTTTTAAGTTATTACTGAGAGTCAGAGGCCAAATTCAGAGCCCAGCCTTAAGGTGACCCTGATGGGGTCGCATCCACTGAGCAGCAAACTATTAGCTCTCAGGGCTTTACCTGGAAACCAGTTTGTGGCGATCTCCATTGGTAGAGAAAAGGCTCCCCTACTATTGGATAGATGAGGCACAATCAGGAAGGACCCAACCTCAAGGCACAGGCAGCTCCCCCAAATGGCTGAACTCCTGCCCTCCAGGGCCCAGGGAAGACAGGCTACTACTGTCAGAAGCTGTCTCTCTGCCCCAGGTCTTTCTAGACTCACTCTCTGCCTTAAAAACAATCTGACCCTTTTTTCTCTTTCATTATTACCACATCCTCACCACCCTCTACACTATCATCACTGATGTCTCTTTGTATGTTATACTTCATAAAGCTCTAACTCATCAAGTTTTGTTTTGTTTTGTTTGAGACAAGGTCTTAGCATGTAGCCTAGGCTGGCCTGGAATTTACTATGTATCCCTGGCTGGCCTCCAACTCACAATCCTCCTGCCTCAGCCTCCCAAGTACTGGGATTACAAGTGTGTGCCACTAAATCCATCTCCCCATCAAGTATTTTACTTCATTTTCTCCTTGATTCTGGAAGACCAACACAGAGATTCCAACTTTGTGCCTGGCCCAGGGCCACACAGCAGGTGAGGGAGCTGGGCCTTCTCACCACCTCACATCCTGTCTTCTGCAATGACCACTCTACTCACGTGAGCCCGCCTCATGCCTTCCGATTCGACCGAATTCTTCACAGCTTTGGCAATGCAGATGGGGGTGTAAGGCATACAGCAGCGATGATCCTGGGGGCAAGGGGATGGAAGCAGCCTGTTCACCCACCCCAGAACACGGCAGCCACCTCCTTGCCCAGAAAAATGTATTTAAGACCTAACAATTTTAGAGTCCCCCTCAGAAACCAGCAGCTGTCCCCTAGGGCCTGGACACATGCCCCTTTTGGTTGATGCCCCTGAGCATGACAAAAGGGGCTTGAGTTCATCCAGGAGTAAAGTCATCAGCAAGGCGACCTCCGCCAGCCCAGCCCCTCCCAGCTCAGCTCTTCAAGACACTTGCCGCTGCCGTCAGCAAGAGATTGCTTTCTGAGCCTGGTGGCTGTGGTCAGAGTTCACTAACTGCTCAAAGCGGGAATGAAAGAACCCCTTGGCTGTGCAAAGGAATCATTTCTCCCCTGTCTGGGGAGGCAGATGACCTGATGAGGGACCTCTCTCGCTCTTTCCCCCTCCTGCTCAGTGATCACACTCAGCTCCTGCTAATGGCTTGATTTTAAAGGGCTAGAGAAAATCCTTGCCAACTGGAACTAGCCAGAATCCGGCCCTTTGCACCTTTGCCCTTGGCACACCTAATATTTGCACAGAGCTTCTCAAACTTTTGTTCTCCCTTCCCGCCTCCCCTCCTTGCCCTGCCCCCAGCCTTAAGGAAACAAAGAAAGCAGAGTGATCCCTACATGGGAAGTAAACCTGAGTACCTGAGTGACTTGCCGGAGGCCATGCACAGTGACAGTGACAGGGATACTGTGATAAGCCAGGTCTAGAGAGCCAGCCCTGAGCTCTTCCAGGATGGCCCACTGCTCAGGGGGAAAGGGAGGACCTTGCTGAGCTTGGCAATCAGAGGCCCAGGGCAGGACAGCAGAAAAGCCTCCACTAGAGAGGCCGGTATTCCAGTCCTGTCCCTGACTCCAACTAAAATGAAACAACAGATGTTGACTGCTTAGCTCTACCCAGCAAGGGTTCAGGAAGGAGCAAGGCTGCCACTATCGTTTGATCTCTGACCTACCCCAAACTCCGCAGCCTCTCTGGGCCTCAAGGCTCCTTAAATAAAATACGGTGGAAGACGGGGTGTATACAAGGAAGTGTATCCCAAAATCTGGGCAATCTCACACCAGCTACACAGCTTTTGCCCTGGTTGTCTATCCTCTGTTCCTTTATTCATTTAGTATTTTGTCTTAATTTTCATATCATGGTCTCATATGCTACTTATATTTCTTTCCTGTATACATTAAATGCTGTTAAAACAGACATATTTAAATAAGTTTAAGTATTAATGTATACCACCAAAGATCATCTTTCATACAATACCCTGGAAGACACAGACCTAATGAGCTTGAAGAGCCTCAGACTCAGCACATGGCTCATCCACAGACAGAGCTGCACAATGCCAGAACTGGGAAGGGGCTGGCAGGGATCCAACAGGCCAGAGTGGGGCCACTCACCTTGGGGATGGCCTCGCTCACAGCATAGCTGGCTTTGTCACTGACCCACACCTTCTCCCGTGGGGAAAGGTCAGCACACAGGGTCTTGAGCTCATTCAGGATGGACTTGTAAGGAAGCACCTGAATTCTATATTCAGCCTCGAGGCCCAAGTCAAGAAGGAGGTGCTCCTTCACACTAGGTGCATCTATTCGATCCCCATCAATGAAGAGCCTGCAGAGGGGCAGAAGTAAGTGACAGGAAAAGGAAGGTGCATGAGTGAGTGGGTGAGGACACACACCGGGCTCTATCTGTGGCGACCAAAACCAAACAGCTTTGCTCCCCTCCCCACCCCCTTTCCAACTCTTGCCTTCCAAACTGTGTTCTCTGTCCCTGTGTATGCTACCATCCCCTAACAAAACCCTCAAGCCAGAAACCTGGGCATTGTCTTCCTTGACACCCCTCCTCTCCTCCTCCAGTAAGACCTTGGGACTTACAGCCACATGTCCATCACATCTGCCCATCTCTGACTACACCTTGCCTGGTCACCACCACCCCTCTCAGCCTCCAATTCTTGCCCCATCCATCCTATTTTCACATCCTAATGTTCTTCGTAATTACAAGTCTGATCGCATGGTTCCCTCTGAACAATTCATTCCGTAGCTCCCCATTGTCCTCAGAAGCAGACTGAGTTCCCACGCCTGGCCCACAAAGCCTTTCTTCTCTGGCCCCACACTTCATCCTCCTGCTACTTCACACCACTCCGGGTCTTCCACACACTGCTTACTCTTGCCCAGAGGCCCTGAAAATGCTGCCCCCTTTGTGTGGATACTGTTGCCCATTCCTCCTCACCCGCCATTCACCTAGTTAACTCATATTTAGCTCTACTTGCAGCTTCAATATTACCTTCCCTCAGAGTCTCCTCTGACCCCCAAGCCCAGGCTAGGCTAGGCCCCTCCCTCAGCCAGTGTACCCACCTCCGACAGGCTGCTACCCTCTTGATTTGCCTGAATCCCTCAGGAAGAGGAGACATTCATCTCCCCAACTCTCACCCAGGACCCCATCTGTACCATTCACCCTAGCACCTAAGAGATGCCACTAGCACATAGCAGGCAATCAATAAATGTGCTGTTCAGGGTTGAGAGTTCAGCTCAGTAGTAGAGCGCTTGCAAAGCATGCCTAGGTTCAACCCCCAGTACCAAAGAAAAAAAAAAGGTGCTGTCCAAATCAAGAAAGCCATCCCATAGGACAATGACAGAAAGGCCAAAAACAGTGCTCTGAAGTGACAAAGTGACGATTTCCCAAACCACAGCTCAGGGCTTTCCCCAGATCATTCCTAGCCTTCAAAAGGATCAGTTTATCTGTACTGTGGGCCCACAATTGCATAACTGAGCCTATATACATCCCTTTGCACTGGCTGCTAGAAAACCTGGAATCAAATGTGTGGTCTGAACAAGACCAAGCAGCAGGAATTTTGTGAACAAACCCCACACCGGCTTTGCCCTAATGTCCTCACCTAATTATTTCTTAATCTCATGGTATTATAAATACTTTCATAAGTTTCAAGACATTTGAGGGTTAAAAGGGAGACAGGATATAACAAATGTCTATTATTAAGGAAGACAAGAAAGGAAACGAGGAAAGGGCAGGAAAAAGGAAACACACCAGCCAAACATCAGCAGCAACTGGCAGTGGAGGACCGAAAAGGGGAGCTGTGGGGGAGGAAGTTGGGGTAGAAGGTAAATACTCACATGATTGTCTCTAGTCCTATGATTGCATAGGAGAAAAATACTGGGTTATGCTCCACATCTGATCCTCGGAGATTAAACAGCCCTACAAAAGCAAAGTAAAGTCTCTGTCACCTGCCTGACTCCCAAGTTAAGTTAAAGAGGTAGCCTGTGGGGGAGGAAAGGGCTTCCATTCGGAATCCAGCTGCTATCACAGGATTCAATGGCGCTTCTCAGAAAAAGGCAAGGAACCTTCCTCCTGGTTCTACCTCTGAACTGTAACTTCTGGTGTCTGCCACCTGAGGGCACCAGAACTGCTTCTTATGCCACTATATCACTGTCCCAGGAAGGGAACAGGAGAGTGCTTGGTCAGAAAACATGAGAAATGCCCTGCAAACAAAGAGATGAAATGGCCCACCCAGTCGTGGTAACCTGCCAGGCTTGGCTTTGTGGCACACAAACCTCTGGCATCCCTAAGTGCAGGGGAAGGAGACAAGCACTGTCTTCCTCCTGGGCACATGACCCAGGGTAGGAAAACTGGGACCCACCCATAAGAGAGGCCAAACAAGGACCCCTGTGAGCCCATGGAAGCAGAGCTTCCCGTCAGAGGCAGAAGAAAAGCAGTGAGTCATGAGGCTGCAGACCATGAATGAAACCAGAGCCTGTGGCCCACCCACGGCCTGCTGTGTTACCAGGCTGGGTGGAGGACCCGCCTTCAGCCAGGGCTAGGGGCGGATGAGGTCACTCAACATTCGAGAAACCAGAGGGACCAGGAGAGAGCACAGCTCTGGTCCCAGGGCTTCTAGCTCTCAGGAAAATCAGAGGGCAAAAAGGGCGCAGCACAACAAGAGGTGCCTCTGTTTTAAAATAATCGTTTCTCAAAGAAGAAAGGCAAGATTTTTTACCTCCAAGTACTTTTTTAAATTGGCAGTACTTGGTGCTGGTAAGGTGTGACAGGATGGGTCAGAAAGCCCTACCATAAACATACCCTCTATCCCAAACAGAAATAGGAAGAAGAAAATTATCAGAAACTAAGATGTGGATCTATGAACCAAAATTTTGATGGTAGCATTATAACCTATTGTGGGAAAACTGGAAGTAACCCAAAAGTCACCCATATGGAAATGATTAATGATAGTATAACCACTTGATGGACTATTTAATACTTAAAATTATGTTTATCTGTGCTTATAGTATACTGACACAGTTTAAAAACCAGGCTATAAAACAATGTTGTTGTTGTTGTTGTTGTTAGGTGCCGTGGAGTCGGTATCTGACTCATAGCGACCTTCATAGGGTTTTCAATGGCTGACTGTTTCGGAATTGCCTTGGGAGTGGATTGCCAGGCCCTTCTCCCATTTTTGCGGTGCTGGGAATTGAACTCGGGACCTCAAAGACTGCAGCGCAGTGCTCTACCCACTGAGCTAAATCCCAGCCCATAAAATGATAGATACACAGAAATATTAATACTGTCTCTGGATAACAGGAATACAGGTGATTTTTTTTTTAGTTCCTGCTACTTCCTCTGCAGTTTCGAGATTTTCCATAAGGAGAATGTGTTTTTGTTATACTCAAGGGGGGAAATTAGCTTTGTATGTTTTTTTCTCTGATAATGGAGTTATTAAATTAATTAGGAACATAAAATCAGATGTATGTGGCAACATTTTGGGAAATGGAGAAATAGGACTGAATAGACAGGACACTGTGTAGTCCAGTCTCTTTCTCTAGTGAGAAGATAAGAAAAGGCAAGGCTCTTCTCAGCCATCCTGAATCAAATCCACTCAGAAGACAGGAGACAGGAGAAAAAGTTTCAATCAGATTCCTTCAGGTTCTGATAACAGGTTCTGAACAATTACGTGGGGGTGGTTTAAGGGTCTAAAGCTTGAGAAACCGCTATTAAAAGGGCCCAGAGAGGAATTTTTAGTTTCTGAGTTTCCTAAGGTAGAAATATTTCTAGAACATTATCACTGTAAAGACCTTGGAAAACCAAACAAAAAGTACAAAGAAAAAAATACCTCTGTGATCCCACTTGTACACCTATAGAGAGCCTGACAGACAGGAAATGTTTGAAGGAAATGTCCTTCCTCAGAGGAACCAGAGTCTTTAAAGACAGGCCAAAGGTGGACGTCATTCATGGATTCAACATGAGCCCGCTGGCTGTAATGCTGCTCTGGGCAAGGCTACAGCCCACTCACTACTCCCTGTAATTCTTTCTCCTTCATCCTAGCTGGCATCTCCTATACCTATTTGGCGACACAGTCTGCTGCTTATTCCCTGGCCACTCAGCTGAATGATATGAACACAGAGATTCCCAGAGGCCCAAAGGAGAGGTCAGGTAACACCCAACCAGTGAAACGGGAGCACTCACAAGCAATCTCATCCAGGGCAGTGACCACAAACCACACGATGTTCCTCTCAGCCATTTTCAACCGAATGTCTGCAACCTTCTCCTTCCAGGAGATGCCTGCAAGAAACACGCATGCCTATGACTCCAGCTCTCGTCCCAGGAAGTCATTGGAGCCAAATGAAACACCCATCCCAAACACTCTTGCCCAGCACCACATCTTACAGGGAGCACAGCCTGCAGAGGCCAGAGCCAAGATTCAAGCCCTAATAGGGATAGCATGATTCTGACAAGCCACCTGACAGTTGTGAGCCTTGACAACCTCACCAGCAAAATGTATGCATTTGCTCATCCCACAAATGTCTATGAGGCATCTAGACTTGCCAGACATAGACTTCCAAGGCCATGCTGGTCAATGCAGTTACAGCTCTGTACAAGGCCTAGTCCCTGCCCTTGTAAGGCTTACAATCTATAAAAAAAGACAGCCAATTAAACCAGCAATCAATTACACTACTATATAATGACTGACACAATTGGGGAAGCTAGGAAACTATGTGAACACCCCTCCCCCAGCAGAGAGAACTCACCCAGTCTCACAGGTCAGGAGCATATCACCTTACAGTCATTCCTCAGGCCACGAGACACAGGGCTAAGACTCAGGAATTTCCTGTGGCCTGACTCACTTCAACTACCACTTCCAAATCACACTTGCCCTAGCAGACACCGCCAAGACCTCCTGCTGCTCCCCGGGAGGAAACTGGGGCCCCAAAGGAACTCACCCCATTGCCATCATGATTACCCACCATCGTGGCATTTGTAACTTAGTTCACAGCCACCTGTGAACAGGGTAGATGTTTGTCTTATGCATTCAGCACCTAACACAGTGTTGTTGCACATAGGGAAGCAACTGTCTGCAGGACATAAACCTGACAAGAGATATTTGCTCTCGCCTTTCCTACGGCAAGAGGTCAGAAACTGCTTTGGTCAAAAAAAAAAAAAAAAAAATTCATACCATGCTGATGAAAAATATTTAGCTGACCCTGGGCCATTCACTCGACCCATCCTCTCCAACGTGCAGTACTCTCTGGTGAGTGTGTCTCACAGGAGAGCAAGCTGGGGGCTGCCCCCCCCCCACCAACGCCTGCTTTGAAGATCAGCTCGGGAATGCTGTTTAAAACTTGGCCAGGCGTCTAGGCTGTAATGCTTTCTTCCCAGGACCCCTTCTGGGCAATGTGCCTACATTCCAAACATCCCGCATGCACCTCTCCGTTTCTATAGCAAGGCTCCCTCCCCTGCACCCCTACTTTCCACTCCTCCCGCACTACCCTTCACTGCTTTCATAAACTCACACTTTCATCTCCCACAAAGGTCCCCAGAATGTGCCACTCACCCATCACTATCACACAGGCCAAGGAAACACCCCACACACACAAACCTGAGACATGGAAGGTACAAGATAGAGAGGGCAGGGGCCTGGAAGGTAAACCTACAAACGCTAACACAGATCCAGCAGAGTGGCAGTTAGCAGCTAAGGGGTAAAAGCTCAGTCCTTTCAGAAGCACCCAAAACGTCACCCAGAAGAGCTTTGCAATAATCAACTGAGCAAAAGTAAGTGGCAAGTAGGCGGCAACAGTGGAGACCAATAAAGCCCCTGCTTTCATCAAATGCCCTGCTTGGACAGTTGGGGCCAAGTCCTCCAGTCAGCTCAGACTCCGCTGTTTCAGACTGGGACGGAGACACGGATGTGAGGTGGGCCAAGAGTTGGGGGTCCTATAGGCACAGCTTTGGCTCTAACCTGTGTAATCCAGGCCCAGTGTGAGCAGGGGTTTGCAGGGGCGCTCAGGACGGTCTGTCCAGATTTTGTCAACAAGGTTCTCCTTCACAGAAACAAGGTGGTGGCCAGCGCTTCGCAGGACCTTGGCCATCTTCTTCCAGTAATCTGAGAAGACATACATACACATGGCCAGCCATGAGCTGAACGCCTGTTTGACGTGAGCAGACAGAAAGGCCTTACAGGACTGGCCCCTTCAGAAAGGCGATCCTCCTGCGGTCCAGCTTCCGGCCTACCACACTTACCCACAGCCTTACTTGCCTGTGTCCCAGAACTCTTCTCCTCACCTTGCTCTATATCGTGACATCAAGTCATGCTGAGCCCCCAGATGCTCCATACCCCACAAGCTAACTAGGATGGCGGAGTCCAGAAACCACTTCCTTACCCATGCTCTAAGAGACTGAGCTCACTCACCTGTAGGAATGATTAGTGGGTCCACGCCTACCCTGGATCCTTCTGGAAGCACACTCACCAGCCAATCCTCCTGAGTTGGCGTGTCCTTCAGACCTGGGAGGTGAGAACTGATAAGAAACAAGTCCTAGAACAATGTAAGCCAGCAACTCTAGGACAGTAGGGTCCCTATTAAACACCCTCTTTAAGATGGATTGGTAGGACTGGAAACATCTGAGCCTCCCTTACTCCTGGAAGGCTATAGAAAGAGAGGGAAGTGAGAAATGGTGTGTAAGGAAAGCTTAAGACAAGGATAAGACAGAAGGGGACAAAGCACGGTTGTCATTCAGCTTCTGGTAAAAACATCACCCTGGAGTCACTGCTGCATTAGGTATATGATGTCATCACAAAGATCATCTCATTCAGTCACGTTCCCACTTCTGGTCAATGGATGAGAATGTGGACAGTGATCTGGTGAAGGCTGAGAGCTGAGATCCTCCCTCATGCCACACACCAGGGAGGGACACTTCAGTTCCCTCCCCTCTCCAACAAGGCCAAGGTCACAGAAAGATGGTTCGCTGCCCACAGCCAGCCTCTAACTAGAGGGCTGAGCGCAAGTCTTGGCTGCAAAGAAATCTTTCCAAAAATTACAAGAGGGACACCAATAGCCTGCTACATTGTGGTCAGCATGGCCCCTTGGGCTACCGAACTCCTGAGAGCAGACATCTCCTTCTTATTTCTATAAGACTAGTCATAGAATATTAAATAAGCTTCAAAAAAGAACTAAAATTAGCCAGGCACAGTGGTACAGACAAGTAATCCCAGCAACCAGGGAAGTGGAGGCAAGAGGATCGTGAGTCCCAGGCAAGAGGCATCCTGTGTAATTCAGCAAGGCCCTGTCTCAAAATTTAACAAAACAGCAAAAAATGGGCTGGTGGTATAGGTCAGTGGTAGAGAACTTCCAAAAACATGTGTGAGGCCCTGGAATAAAACTCCTAGGACTGCAAAAAACTAAAATCATTTTTACAGTCCAGTTTTCTTTAATCAAGCTAGTATCTGTAGGTATACATGTTTTTGCCCAATTAGATCTCTGCTAAACAATTAACATCCTGGTGATACACACACACACACACACACACACACACACACGTATATGTATATTTTTTAAGAGTAAAAGCTCTTATATTATAAAACATTACTTATCCAATTTTTTCTACTCTGACTACTGATATAACCACACAGCCATAGAAGGGAAGTCCAAAGGTTTATAAAGAAATGAGCTCATGATGCCCAGCAGTCTAACAAACTGCCTGCAGGTTGGCATGGAGTTTTATTTTGCTATTTGATTCTTTCCTATCTTTTTTACAAACGCACTAAACAAGCTACTTTATTAACAAAATTTTTCTTGGGCCCCTGGTATAACTTCTGCAGGACAAATTCACATCATTTCCTGGCAGACATTTTTGGCAAAACCCTGGGGATGAGTTAACTCACTTGCCCGCAAAACCCACCAGAATCTCCCTACACAGGGGCATAGCTGAAGAAAAGGAGGTGTAGACATAAAGAGAAAATTTGACAGGGGTTTGGAAGAGAGATGGCCCATCACCTGCCACAGAGATCCTATGATCCTACTTTAAACAGGCAACTGTATTCACCCCTCTGCCCCTCTGATCCTACAGCACTAAGAGACCCAACAACTTAAGTCTGCGGGCCTTAAAGAGAGAACTCCTCAGTTTCTCTTCTGTTAAATAAATGTCCTAAACCAGGACTCTCCAAAAGTGAATGTATAATGACACATATATGCCATTTTCTTGGTTTTCCTTGGATTCTCAAAAGGGTCCATGATGTCATTAAAAGGGTGAGATCCAAGAGTCCTAAGGATCCCCATGGTCCATGGCATGAGCAGGCTAGTAAAGGCGGGGCTGACTGTGCCTCTACTCACCCATCTTCATCAGTGTCCAGTTGCTGTCCATCTGCTTGGCAGCCTGGAGAAAGTAGCGTCCATCGGTCCACATGGCTGCATGCTCTTCTGTGATGATGGCAGTGCCTGGAACAGAGGAACAAAGAAAAGAGAAAGGTTTCTGACCACTGCCCAGAAGCTGTACGGATTGCCAGCAAGCAGGCCAGAGCAGAGAGCCACCAGCTCACAGTGGGGCAGACGGGTCCTTGATTCCAGAGAAACCTACAGTAAAGAGAATGACACCACAAAGAACCATCTGTGGGTCACGATTTGAGGAAGTAGTCACAAAGCCCAGGTTGCCTCAACACTGGTCTCTACACAGAAAGAACCCCACCTCAAGGCCAAATGAAGACAAGATTATAGACCTCTGACCAAAATGGTTTCAGAACCAACAAGAAAGACCTGGGAACAGTTCCTGCTTGGCAGTCATAGCCATTCCCCTGCTCGAGACACTCCAAAGGAGTTATTTCTCCTTTCCCACAGACACACCAGTCAGCCCCTGTGAGTGCTCACCAGCAGTCACCAGCAGAGAGTCTGTGCCTCCCACCTCTACCTGCCCTCAGCCCTCACAAGCCTGCCTGACCTTGAAGTTTAGAGCAGAGGTATCAGCCAAAACCAGTCTGGATGTGCCAACCAACACAAGCACTTCACCAAAGGAAAAGGGTGCTAACCACAAGGGGACAGGGCTCCCACCTCATCCAGCTTGCTTGCAGGATAGAAGCCTAAAGGGGAAAACACCCAAGAAACTCAAGGGTACACCAGTTTTGGAAAAGTGAGGACAAGATATCAATGGAGCTAGACATTACCCTTTGCTATTTAAGTCAAGCGAAAATAGAAAAACCACAAGTTGAGCACTTAAAAAATTACACAAGACCAATAAGCTAAGGCAGGAGCTAGTTACATAGGCATCTTCAGTTTAATTGATGCTATTTTCTGTATGTATGTCATAGTCAATACAATAAAAGTTTCTTAAATTTTGAAAGCAAAGCTATACAGAAGAGCAATGGGAAGGTCACTAAAAGGTGACCTTGGTGTGTGAGGAAAGACAGGGAACCCACACTTTTCTTCAGGGGCTCAATGGGGAATGTCTGGTTTGCAATTTCTTTTTGGTTCTATGTCAGAAGCTGAAACCCAGTTCAGTTATTTTGGGGAAGTGAACAAAGATACAGCAGGCTGAGAGAGAATTTAGTGACTCACCCGCAGAGCCATCAAATCCAGAGACAAAGGCCCGCCGACAATCACACGGAGCGATATACTCACTCTGGAAAACAAAGACGACGATGAGTTGGACTTCAATTAGTTGTGTCTCAACTGCTCTGCACACTCTAAGCCTTTGCTAGGCCCAGTGGGGACCACAAAGGTTAGGAGTTCTTGACACCGTCCCTCAAGAAGCCAAGACACTAGCAAAAAGACAAAGTGAACATTACAAAAAAAAAAAAAAAATATATATATATATATATATTACCCAGGCATGGCGGTGGATGCCTATAATCCAGCACTTAGGAGGCTAAGGCAGGAGGATCATGAGTTTGAAGCCAGCCTGAGCTACACAGTAAGATCCTGTCTCAAAAAAACAGCATACACTGCAAATGACTCTCACTAATTAAAAGGTAACAGTTATCCCCTTTAGCTTCTATTTCCTCATCTGGAGAACATAACAAGTAGAGAGAAACAGATAAAAAATTATTCTTTCCTCAATAAGATCTTAACAAAACACAAACCAATAGCCTTCTCCATCCCTCGCCTCTGACATTTAGGCATCTGTTATTTTTCCAAAAAGTGGAGCTGCATTTCTGTGTTAAGTGCCAATAATTCTCTGACTTAAGTCTCTTTAGACATTAACTTGTTTCTGAACTTCCTGTTTGCACCCCCTCCAAGGTAGCATCACAGTCTCTCCCAGGCAGGCCGTATCCCTTCCTGTCAGGCAACGAGTGGAAACACTTCCGCCAACACAGGGGGCTTCAGCAAAGAAAACACCATATCCAAAACCAGGCCTTCCCCATGAGAGTCCCCTTGCCTCCAAGTGGAAGCGATGAGGGGTGAAGACAGGGCTTCTCCTGCTTGGGTGGGAGGTATGAGGCTCTCATGTGCAACTTCTGATAACAGCCAGAGCAGCACAGAGATTTAAGTAACTTGCCCAAAGTACATAGCAGAGGCAGGATTTGACCAGGCAGGCAGCTCCAGAGGCTTGACTCTGAAACCGTATGCCAGACTGCCCCTCACGACTCTTGCAAGTAGGAAAACAGGCTCAGAGAGACGATCCTTAAGTATTGTCCTCTGACAGGCTGATACAGTTCCAGAGCTGCTTCTCTTTCTGGCATCAGCAGGTTTCACCCAAATGAAAGGACCTAATGAGCTTAAGAATACCTAGGGTGAGGAACAGGGCTGCTGGCTGGAGCTCAAGACATTCAGCGGACAGTAAAAGTACTGTGCAGAAGAGCAGTGCCCCTTTCACCAAGGAAGCCGCAGTCAGCCACAGGACACTTCAGGGAGATGCTGGAAGGGCAGCTCACAAAGAGAGGACCTCAAAGCAGGAGGAAGGAACTTCAGGCCACACCCACCCTCCAGCTCAGGCCCAGATATGCGACCTGCAGCAAAGCCTGGTTATCACTCTCAGACTCAATTTCTCATCTCCAAAACATGTTGCTTCCCACTGCTAAATGCAACAACAGGAACATCCTTTATCCCTAAAACAAAAAGAAGGTGTCATACCAGAGGAAGTCTGCGTAACTTAGCAAGATCTTGTCTCAAAAACTAAAAAAAATGGGCTGGGGATGCAACTCAGTGGTCTAGCACTTGCAAAGCATGCAAGCACGAGGTCCTGGGTTCAACCCCCAGTTGTTAGGTGCCGTCGAGTTGGTATCCAACTCATAGCGACCCTCATAGGGTTTTCAATGGCTGACTGTTTCAGGATTGCCTTGGGAATGGATTGCCAGGCCCTTCTCCCATTTTTGCGTGCTGGGAATTGAACTCCGGGCCTTAGAGACTGCAGCACAGCGCTCTACCAACTGAGCTAAATCCCAGCCCTCAACCCCCAGAACCACAAAAAAAAAAAAAAATGTGTCATAGGCAGCCCTAAGGAAACAAAATGGCTATTAGCACCATTTATGAACCACAGAATCCTTATTAATCCAGTAACCAATAGGTTCAAGACTTAAAAATAAAACAGCAACAATGGGAAGAGGGTTGTCTCATCTCATCTAAGACTGGGAGGGACAGTAAGTTAATGTTTAAAAACCTCACCAGACACCTGAAAGTGGTGTGCGTATGGAATGGAAGAGACTACTGATCCCTTCTTCCTGAACTGCCAAAGCACCTTAGGGCCAATGACGTTAAAAATAACTCATCACTGTGCGCAATGGGGGATACACAGCTAGGATGCTCTCACCCGACAACATGGCTCCCCAGCCTTGGCCCTCCTGCCCGTGACAGTGAGAAAGCCAGAGCCAGCTGAGCTGATGTCACGCCAGCACTCTCCCACCCAGGGACACCCGCCCCTATGTGGGCAAACCTGGGAGTGGGACGGGTAGCCCACAGGGTTTACCAAGAGTTCCCCCATCAGAACAGCAGAAAGATTTCTCCAGAGGAGGTGGAATTAACAGCAGATGGACATGTTTACTTTGGGACCCAGACAAGGTCTGGGGCAAGAACCAGACATGACCTAAGTGGCCAACACGCCAGGAAGACATCGGTGAACAGGATTGGCGGCGGTCTCACCTCTACACTAACAAGCTAAGCAGAGGCCAGAAAAGCACTGGGCCCAGGCCTGCACTCTTTCCAAGCCATGCCCCTGGCAAAGCTCAGGGACATTCTTCCCAGAACACTGCAAAGGACCTAAACTATGCACGCTACAAGAAAGGCACAAAGAAGCAAAGCTGTTAGCTTCTTCCCCAAAACTTCCCACTTCTCTTCATCTCTAATAACAGGATTGAGTCCAAGCCTGCACCCTCTCTACCTGGACTACGGCCCCTATAATCCACTCTTCACACACAAAGTGTTTCAAAAATATACACACATGGGCGCGCGCGCACACACACACACACACACACACACACACACACACACACACACACACACATTTGTATAAGATCGTGTTAGCAATTTCCTGAAAACCTTCCAAAGGCTTCCTGTCATGTTTAAGATTAAATCCAAATACCAGCTCAGTCCCCAAAGGCATGACCTCATCTGGTCCCACCGTCCTTTGGAAGCTCTCCACTCACTCTCACCCCACTCACAACACTCCCACCACACCGGCCTCCTTTCTACTCTTCACATACCCTGAACTCACGGCTGCCTCGAGGCCTCTGCACATGCTCTTCCCTGTTTCTATAACGGCCTCTCGCTCTGATCACGGCAGACTAGCTCCTTCTCATCACTACATTATGGATCAAATGCCACCACCAGACAGGCCTGCCAGTACTACACTGACAATACAGCCATATGGCCTCTCTGACTTCTCTGTACAGAACATTTTCTACATTTTTCTCTTCTTTTTGAACATTTTACACTTTTATTTTATTATTGCTCTACTCCTCCCCCAGAATGTCAGTTCCACGACAGTAGGGTGGTAATCACTGTCCCTGCATACAGCACAGGTAACAATAGTAGGTCCTCAACTAACATTTGCAAAATAAATTAACAAGCAAAAGGAGAGACAAATCTTTTTCCCTCTGCCTAGTTAAAACCTTAACCATTCCTATGCAGAAAGAGGAATGGGCCACGAGCCAAAGAATAAAGGTTACCCCTAGGAGCTGGAAAAAGCAAGGAACCGGATCTGCTCACAGAGTCTCCAGAAGTAATGCAGCCCTACTGACCCACTGGAGATATCAGACCTCTAGGACCATGAGGGAATAACTTTGTATTGTAATAACTTAGTGCTGCTTTAAGCACTACATTTGTAGTAGTTCATTACAGGACTAACAGAAAACTAGTAATAGGAAAAATATCTGAAACCAGGATTTCAAACCTGCAAAATACTCAGCTCAGGTTCAGGTGCAGGTTGGCACATTAAATTTAGAGGGGTCAGATTCTGTTTTATTTTAAAATTTTAATCCTATGTATTATATAAGATCTTTTTGATTTCTTTTTTCAATTTTTAAGTAGCTAATAATAAAAAATTAAAAGCTGAACTTAAACTCAATTTTTCACTGGGTTTGGATTCAGGTTTGGGTTCAGGCTTAAGTTCAGAACATTTTTTTTGGATGCTTGAACTGGTACAGGTTTGCGGTTTGGGTTCAGGTTCAGTCCAAAGCCCACACTGCTATCTGCACACAGGATTTAAGCTCAAATCTGAACCAAACCCAAACTCTCTAAATTTTAATATATTGAACCCACACCAAATCCTGAACCCAATTTTGCATGGTTGTGAAGCCCTGTTTGAATGGATCAAAACTTGGATTTCAAACTCAAATGCTTCAGACCACAGGCAGGCAAGCCAAGTTAGTCAAGCAGAACGAGGAGGCATCTTTTCTAAACAGAGAGCAGCACTTACTCAGCTCTTATTCCTGTCGTGCTGGGGTGCAGGCTAGATGTTGCCAACCTTCGGTATTTCAAGAAATGCTAGAAATATGTGCACATGCTCCTGAGATATCACCCGATTGTTAAACTCTGGTATCTAATTTGAACAATATAAATAAAACAGCCAAATATAACACAGCTATAAACTACCAAAAAAAAGTCTTAGTCATCTCTCAAAAGCTGGCTCAAATACACACTCTTCCACAAAATTTTCTGCCTCGCTCCAGCTTTCAGGCTCCCACATCTCTGAATTTTATAGGACGATCCATATGCTGCCTAGGGTGATAGAACAAATAATATTGGCTGAGATATCTGGCTCAACATGTATTAGTTGCCAACAACTGAATTCATTTTTTCTAATTCCAACCTCAGCAGGTCTAGAAAAAATCATCCTCCCCAGTTACAGACGGAAGAACAGAACTAAAGCTCAGAGAAATAAATTACTTCCCCACAGCACCACCACTGGAAGTGGAAAGCCAAGATCTCAACTCAGATCTGACTCTTAAAAGCCCCTGTCCTGCCAGGCACAGATAGGGTGGCACGTATCTGTAATCCCAGCGATTCGGGAGGCGAGGGCAGGAGGAATGCAAGTTCAAGGCCACAGACAGCCTGCGTAACTTAGCAAGACCCTGTCTCAGGTAAAAATTAAAAATGGGGCTAGGGGTGTAGGCCAGTGGTAGAGCACTTGCAAATTATGTGCAAGGCCCTGGGTTCAGCCCCCAGTACCATCAAAAAATAATAATAATTAAAGCCTCTATCCTTGCTATGCTGTCAAACAACTCCTAATTCTGAAAAGAGATTTCGTGCATCTAATCTGCATACCTGGATATAAACTCTGAGAGAACAAGGAATACAAAGTATGCTCCACACTGACCTCTACCTTCATCAACCACACAGTGATGTCCCCTACAACCAAGAGTGAGACCCACTCAAGCCTGGCTCCTGGTTTACTAACTGGATAAATCTTGGGCTCAACTTACTCATCTGTGAAACAGGGAAGATGATGATATGCACACTGGAAGGTTAAAGTGTGACCGAAAGCAATAAGCATATGCTCAGTACTGATGAACCGCATCACTTTACTACTCTGCATCACATAATGAGCTAGACTCTGTAGAAATGTAATAAAAGCCAGGCGCATTGGCACAAGCCTCTAAGCCCAACAATTTAGGAGGCTGAGGCAGGAGGATCACAAGCTTACACAACATATGGACATCTAGTCTCAAAATAAAAAATAATATACAAGTGGACAGGGAAGCAGCTAAGTGGTAGAGCACTTGACTAGCATGCTCGAGGCCTTAAGTTCAACCCCCAAGTACTGAGGAGGAAGGAAGGAAGGGAGGGAGGGAGGGAGGGAGGGAGGAAGGAAAGAAGGCAGGCAGGCAGACAGGCAGGCAAGAAGGAAGGAAGCCAGCCAGCCTAATAAAGTATCTTCTCAGAGTGGACAATCGGGCCAGCAAAATAAGACAGATATTCCATGAAAAATTAGTGCTATTAAACAGCCACACAAACTATGCTGAATATGCAGTACAAAATTTGCTACAATTTAAAGGATGCTCAGACCTGCCTTAAATCCATGAGGCCAACCTCAGAAGTTTGACCTGGGCCACCATGGTCAGATAAAGAGGAGCAAGAGGATCATCTAGAAATAAGGGAAAGTGTGAGAAGCCCAGAAACAAGAGGCAAGAGGTGTCCAGGAGGCTGCCAGCCATCTAGCGTGACAACAGGGGCAGGATGTCCACAGGAGTAGCAGCAGAGATTTCTGGAACAGCAGTGTGAAGATATGGCCTAAGAACCCAAACGTCACACTAAGAGGCTTGAATTTTATCCTACAGGTTCTAGAGAGACACTAATGGTTGAAGACCATTAGTAGTAACATGACCAGATCTGGGTTTTAAGAACGAGCAACCTGGCCACATACAGAAGGAAAAGAGGCTGATGGTTGAATGCCAAGACAAAGGTTACTACAGTTATTAGACACTTTCTCCTTCCCTGGCCCTCCATTCCCAGGAGCCTACACGTGCCTCAAATATACCAGTTCCCAACAAAATGAAAATGAAACTGAATGAATGAATGAATGGGGCAGGCTATCCAGGAAGTACCAATAAGTAGACTGTGAATGGAGACATAGGCTCCTTATGCCCAAATACTAAGGTAATTCTCAGCTTTTGGCATTTTCTTCCTCTCTCCTAAATGGAATTGACTAAAGGTATGTGGGGAAAACATACAGTCATCCAAAGATTCATGCTCCTACCCTGGTAGAGTCACTGGACAGTGCCTGCCCAGCAGGGACTTCATTTCTCAGGCCTCCTTGTCTCTAGGTGGAGTCACATGATGAGTTCTTACCAAGAGAATGTGGACGGGAAGTGATGCCTGGGTCAGGACAGTTAAAAATAAGTGTGCCCTCTCCATGCTCCTTCTCCCTCTGCCCGCTGGAATGGTGGCACAATGGGATAGAAAGGGCCTCCATCATTTTTTCTCCTGCTGGAGTAAAATCCGCTACCACGCAAGCACACCGGCTCTGTACTACATGATCAAGATACAACAAAGCTTCACTGAAACTGTGAGATGTGTTACCACGGCTGGCATTACTCTAATTGATAGGCTGGATAAAACCACTACCTCTCCTCAAGAGAAAGTCTCCTCAAGAAATACAAAACAAAACAGGAAGCTGACTCCAGAAGGAAAGGATAAGGGTAGGGAGAGTTTAGGAAAATCTGATTCATGTCTTCCAGGAGGAGGAACCATCAACACAGCCAAAGACTCACATTGTCCAGGTCACGCCTGACAAAATGTGACCCTTTCACTGAGCCAAGCCCAAGAGCAGCACATGGGACCTTTCAGATGGAGAAAAGGAGGAATTAAGATCTCTAGCAAGGAACTCTAGAGCACCTCTGGCCTGACAAGTGATTCTCCTTGTCTGGAGCCACTTGTGCCCCAAAATCCCAGTGTCTGACTTAGACAGTACATGAGAGCATCCAGATTACCAGAGAATGGGCAATTCCTTATTGTAAAAGACCCTCTGGACCCAAGTTCGTTAATACCACAACCTCTATTCTGGACTTAAAAAGAAGAAACTCTTACAGCAGCCAAGCACAGAAGAAGCAGATCCCTGGTATACCAAATCTTTGTATGAGCATTTGGGGTACGATTTTTCTCTAGCAGGCAATAGTGTGTGGGTGGGTGCATTTCATATTGGAAAGAACACAAAGGATAGAGTTCAAGATTACCCTTCACCCTTCCAATACCCTCCCAGTCCCACTCATAGGAGAAATTCCATCAACCTTGAATCACGCCTGAAATGAAACAATTAAGAACAAGAACTACAGAGAACAGAGGCTCTCTATACTGAAGAGGCTTCTGTGCAGGTCACACACAAAGCCAATCCTTCCTTCTTGTTCTCACAATCCTGGCAAGGACCCAAAGTGCTGCTTAACAGAGTTGCCCCAACTGTCCCCTTCCTTTCTACAGGAACTAAAACAAAGAACCCATTTCTTGCTGTTGATGGTACCACAAACATTCTTGGGCATCAAACTTACCAGTCCCCTCTGCCACCTGCCTCCAAGGTCCACACTTAATGCAGGTTATACTGCTTCTCCTTCTAATCCTTCTCTTTTTCTCTGATCCTAATGCCAGTACCTGAGTGCAGGGCTTCTCTCCCCAGACTTGGATCCTGCATTGGTGCATGAATACATTTCTCCATTACCAGTGTCTCCCTTCTCCAATCCACACTCTCTTGTGCCAAGACTTTTAATGGGTCCTTGCTAACCAAAATGTAAGCTCCTGACTACAGAAGTTAAAGCCACCCATGACCAGGCATGGGTGACTGATGGGTGACCTCAACCAGGCAGCTATATTTCTTTATTCTTCAAGTTTATCATTTTGCATGTTGTCCTAGTCCCACAGATTTGCTCATGGTATGTCTTCTCTGTTTATCTCTCTCTCTCCCCACACACATCCAAATTCAACTTGTTCATACTTCAATTTGAATGTCACTTCCTCCATGAAGCCTTCTTTGATCCTGCAGGTTAAAATATTTCTTCTCACCTATGAATGCATTCCACACTTTATGCAAACCTAACCTCTGCTGTCCCTTACAGTAGGCATCAGCCACACATGGCTACTGAGCACTTGAAATGTAGCTAATGTGACTGGAAAACAGAATATTTAATTTTATTTCACTTTAATTGATTTCAATATAATTTTAAAACAGATACTCAAAATAACTTTAATACAGCTAGGCATGGTGGCACACACCCGTAATCCCAGCACTTGGGAGGCTCATGCAAGAGGATTCCAAGATCAAGGCCAGCCTGAGCTACTTAGTGAAACCTGATCTCAAAAATTAAATAACTATTGGAAAACTTAAGTGTATTTAGAACAACATGGGTATGTAAGCCCCACCTTTTCAACTGTAAATTTAATGAAATCTAAATACAGATCAAATATTTCTGATGAAAATTACATATTCAAATTGAGATGTTTTAAAAACATAAAAAATCATATTTGAAGATTTAGTATGAAATAAAGGAATGTAAGGTATCTTATTACAATGTTTATATTGATGATATATTAAAATGGTAACATTTTGGACATACTGGGATAAATAAAATACATTACTGAAATTAATTTCACTTCATTTTACTATAATATGGATATAAGAAGATTTTAAATCATACATGTGCCTCACACATTCCTACTGGACAGTGCTATTTGAGTCTTCTCCTATGACCTTCACCAGTTTCCACTTGGGTTAGCATTTGTCATTGTGACTTACCTACTCTAATCCCTTTAAAAGGAATCTCATTAATTTCTGTAACAGTAATAATGACAACAATAATAGCAGCTTATATAATGAGACTTCTTAGGGGACAAACACACTTTAAGCATTTCCATCTACTAACATATTTAATCCTGACGGCAGCCCTATGAGTTAGATACTGTCACTATTCCCTTTTGGCAGATAGAGAAACTAAGACCTGGCCTGTCTACTGGTGGTTAAGAATTTGAGGTAACAGTCTCTGGAGCCCATATGTGTATCATATGCTAACCACCTGCCTCTGCATTTGCCCCAATATCTGTCCCTGAGCAGGCAGTTAGAAAAGATACAGCAAATAAACAAAACACACTTTACTCCTTATGCAGCACAGGCAGCTAAGCTACAGCAACAGAAATGCCAGTTAACAGTCATAAAAGAAAAACAGCAGAGGAGTTGTGAAGATGGAAAGACAGCCAGAGTACAAGAACACAGCTGGGCATGGTGGCACACACCTGTAATTCCAGCACTTGGGAGGCTGATGTAAGAGGATTCTAAGTTCAAGGCCAGCCTGGGTTACTTAGTGAAACCAGGTCCAAATAAATAAATAGTACAAGAACATAAGTTTGTGAAGTCTAGCAACTTCTGCAATAAGTGACAACTAAAATGGAACAAGTGCCTGCAGCGGTAGCCCTGTGGCATCCAATCCCGTCAGATCTTGGAAGCTAAGCAGGGTTGGGCCTGGTTAGTACCTGGATGGGAGACCGCCTGGGAACACCAGAAGCTGTAGGCTTGGGAGAAGGACCTGGCAACCCCCTTCCAAAAGTCAATCTGCCATTGAAAACCCTATGAACAGCAGAGAAGCACTGACAATAGTGTTTCCCCTGTTGTACAGAGGGTCACTATGAGTCGGATACCGACTCGACGGCACCTAACAACAACAAAATGGAACAAACTTGACTTTTTGTTTTCATAATTTTGCTGGAAAATACATTTATCTGGGATAACAGCCTTACTCTCCTCATCAAGGGAGAAATTATCTAATTCCAGATCATTAATAGGAGATAAAAAGCTACAGGGAAGCCTGGAATATCCCCTGTGGTTTGGCTAGCCTCACTTCTGTTCTCAAAGGGAACTTCTATGGATATATTAGGCCACACATAATGTCAGAGAAAGAAAAATATTAAAACTCAATCTGAGTATCAAAAAACCAGCTTTATGGGGGGAAAAAACTGCTCAGGAACAGCACCCTAGGACTAAGAATATCAAGATAAACTTGGCTTGGTTTAGCTACCAGAAACTTCCCTACCAATCAAGATACAGATTGTACAGATTTTATGCTAACCCCAGAAAAAAGAAAAGTGAAACTGACATACAAAGATGACAAGCCCCCCAACACTGCCATAACCAAAGCCTTCAACTTTTACTCAAGTAGGAATGCAGGTCAAGCTTTCTACACAATGGGGCCTACCCTGGAGGTAAAGGTTCACAAATAAAGAGTTATTAAGAGTCCCTTGCTGTGGCTCCATAAGAGCTTGTGGGGCCCCAATCAGAGGAGAGCCCCAATTTCAGAACGCAGTGCCAAGGATGTAGAGAATGGCCTAAACCAGCTGCCATAGGACATGCCCCAGTGGCGCCACCATCCCACCTAATGCTAAGACATGCTGGCTCCAGTCAAATTGGCCTCAGGCAATTGTCTGATACTTGAAAGGCAGAAAATGAAAACCACCACTGGTGAACACCACAGAGGATCCACATGACACAATGCCTAAGGACAAAAGCTGAGGCCTAGGACAGATAGGAGGCAGCAAAGAGCTCAATGGCAGAAGGAAAAAAAAATTTCTTGTGGGGTGCCCAGCTTAGCCTACCTACTCAGCCAATTCTCAGTGAAGATGAAAACGTGGTTCTCATGGAGCTGGTGAATCTTGCCTGCCTATTCTACTGAACACAGATGAATGAATGAATGTCATTACCAAACCCAACCCTAAACCTCACCAGTCTACCCTCACCTCTCCAGGACTGCCTACCAACTCTAATAATAATGCACCAGCCTTCACAACTTCCTCACATGTCACCAAGCCCTCTCCAGCTTGATCATCTACTTTTCTTCTCTGTGACCCGGCTGAACAGCCAGTGGGATGTACTTTCAACACACCTGGTGCTTGCTCACCTCCCCTCCAACCCCATCAATGTGCAAGCCCTCATCATCATCATCAGTGGTCTCTCTTCTCCCGACACTGATCTCTCCTGCCTCTCACGACCTTCAGAAGCAGGTTCTAACTCATCAGGGTATGGAAAGTGCTACTGCAGATCAACAAGGGTAGTCCAGGAGACACTGGAGTCCCCTACTCTACCCCCAGATGACTATGAGAATCCCATAAACATTTAAGTCTGGCAAATGTTAAATACTTTATCTCCTCCTTGGAGTTACTCAGTGCACATGAGCATACTGGAGGCCCCAAGAGGTCCTGCAGTTAATAAACTGCCAAATGCAAATTAAAACTTTGAGTTAGCCAGGCGTGACAACTCACATCTGTAATCCCACCACTCAGGAGACTGAGGTGAGAATGTAAAGCCAGCCTGGGCTACACAGTGAAAGAAAATTAAAAAACAAAAACAAAAAGGAAAAGGAAAGGGCAGGAAAAGAAAAGCAAAACCTTAAGTTATCACTTCATGCCTATCAGTCCCTGGCACATGTTTATGAACTTCGAGGACACTGTGCGAAGTGAAATAAGCCAGGCACCAAGAGGCAAATACTGCAGGATAGCAGTCATATGAAGGATCTAAAGTGGCCAAACTCAAACTCATAGAAACAGAAAGCAGAATGGTGGTTACCAGGGGCAGGTAGGAGGGAAGAAACAGGAAACTGTCCCTTATGGGTACCTGGCTTAGGTTTTGCAAAAGGACAAAGTTCTAGCGATCTGTTGCACTACAATGTGTGCATATTGTCAACGCTACATTACAATACATTTTTAAATGGTCATGATAGTAAATTTCATGTTTTTTTACCATAACTTTAAAAAAAAAAAAAACACCATTTAGATCATTTCACTGGTTTCCACACCACTGAATACATTTGTGCAGAATATTTTACAAGACATCAGGAATGCTGTAGAACATGGTTTGGAGAACATTTCTACGTATCAAAAGTTTAGCCAAAGTGAGCTAAAAAAAGTGAGATCATTGCTTAGAGTAATGCCTTCATCTGTAACCCACCCCCCATCACTCATGTTTGTTACACATGACCTGCCTTGTTGGCCAACAAAGAGAGAAAGGGATATGCAACAAAAGCTGGAAACCCTCCCTCCAGGGTCTTCCTCAGGGCCAGCAGCTTTTCTATCCTCAGGTTCTACAAGACAGACCATGGGAGGCCCCGACAGGCCAAACTACAGAGGACACCCTGACAGACTAGTGTCATGCTAATACAGTGCTTCTATCTCTAAACCCTCACCACGAATTTTTATTGCTCAAGGTTCCTCCAGGCAGATTCTGTCATCTGCAACTGAAGAATCCTAATACACCAGCCTGTTTCCCACTATTGCTTTTAACTTCCCTGGGCTCTTGCCAAGGAAACTTATCATGTTGTTTCTGAAAAGCATTTGAATCTTTCTGCGTCTCTGCCTGTGCTCCCACAAATCCTCCTGCCAAGAATTCCTGCCCTCCTCCTCTACCTCTGACCTCTATTTATCCAAACTGTACTCATCCTTCAAAGTCTAGTTCAAATGCCTCCCTGACTTATGAAAGCCTCCTATCCTCCCCTCCCATCCTCAAACTTCCACAGCCCCTTGTCCAAATTGTCCTGATAGCAGTTACCACACTCTACCCAATAATACAGATACGTGTATGCACATCTTAACATCATCACTAAACTGTCTGCTGCTTGAGACTAGGAACAAGTCTCATCTTTGTATCATGTACAACACCTAAGGTAGCACCTTGCACATAAGCAAAGGCTAGAAATAAATATACATATAGATGACTCTGGAAGAATAGCACTTTGTATATTTTAATCTCTCACTAAAGTGTAACCACATCGAGGGCAGGAATCTAATCTTATGATCACCTTTGTAACCCAACAATACCATGACCACAGTGTAAATATACAAACACACTGACTCAACAACCTCACAGTCAGTGCTAGAGTCCGTTCATCCCCCTGCACTTCAGCCCCATCACTTGCAACCTCTGCCTTTGCAAATCTAACTCTTTGCTATTTAGATAACTGGCATTCACAGAGAGAAAGGGCACTTCTTGAGCTGTTTCCATATAAGGTGGTGGATGAAGGTGGCAGTGTTTAGTATCATCCCTAATCACTGCAAGGATGAAGGTTCACGATGACTTTCCACCTGCTCTTCTGGCCATGCCAGAGGGATAGGGCCATAGGGATGGGCAGAAAGGAGGCAGGGAAAACAATTCTGTTAGGGACAGGGTAAGGCAGGGAAGATGACATGGACTGTGTCACTAACAAAAGGTCCAGGGCTTCTGCCCCTAATTTGTCTACTAATTCTTTCACAATATATTGAAAGCTGGCTAAATTCACTGGAAACAAAGAAGCAAGGGCCAAATCTACAGACACTGAGATCCTACTACAAACAGGTCCCCAAGTCAAACCCCAGAGGAAGTGCTTGGTTGTGAATTGACAACTAAAATTCTACAAGCACATTACAAGGCTGAGTGGAAGACTAAAAAAAAGGAGGCTAATGAGTTCCAACCTCAGTCCCTCTCAACTCAGTCAGTACCTGGTGGGCATCTCCCGACGGGATGATATAGGCCTGGATGGGTTCTGTCACGTACTCGGAGTTCCGCATTGCTTGTCTCAGCTGCCGAAGCAGCTCCGAAGTCACCTTTGGAGCCATTCTGCTGTCTGCAACAACAGGAGAGTTTGTTCCAAAACCAGCCTAACCCCTGCAATTCAATGACCAGCTCAAAGCAAGCCATAGAAAGAAGCACCTTCCACATTTTGCCCCGCCCCCAGCTGTGTCTTCAAACTGACCACCCAACCACCAGACCAAACTCAAAGCTGCCAGAAACACCAGTGTTTGCAGTTCTTACATGCTATACAACAAACTTCCAAATAGCCATTATGTGGCAAGGAAATTTTAGCCACTAACTCATTCCCAAATTGACTAGTTATCTATTTCACTTTTAGAACTTGATTCTAATGAGATAATTAAACAAGTACACAAAAATAAACTTTTGTTCTTTGATTATGATAGTAAAAAATGGAGGAAATACACGTTTAAACTATAATACATATAACAGTATGCTAAGCTAAGCAAACATTAAAAGTCATGCAGCCCTACGAAAATATTATATAGATCTATACTTGACTTACAAAGACACCTAAACAACACTAATGTATGATTAAAAATAGATTACCAAAGAACTCTAGACCGTTCTTGCTTATTTAAAATTGTGTATATGGAGGGTTTCCAGTTAAGATGGTGGACTGAAAACAGTCATGCTTTACCCAGGGAATAAAAAATAGAAAGTCTCAAAAGTCTCTACTCAGAACAGAGAAAAGCTGGAAAGCAGCTTTAACTAGTGGAAAATGGACTATGAAACCAAAAATAAAAAATTTAATGACTAAGAAAAAGTGGAAACCGCGGGGCGCCACTTCTGAGTTGTTGCCCCCATTCCCACAAACTACAGCAAATGTGAGTGAACCTCTATCCCCTCTGAGTAGGATCAGACCACCTCAGCTACAGACAGCTGTGCCCACGTGAGCTCTCCACAAAAGGCACTGTGGGGAGCAAGACTGCAGGCCCGCTGAGCTGCCTAATAGGGAAAGAGAACACTCATGCAAGTAACTGAGACCCCTCAAAAGGCAGAATGTGCCAGAGAAAATCCGAGGCTGACCTTGGACCGAGCGCTGCAGGAACACACAGCCAAAGCCCATCGGGGAATAGTCACACTGAAAAGGTGTAGAGAGAAAAGGGACTCCATCCCCCCTACACCGCCCCTTCCAACAGCCTAGGAGTAAGGAGCTGTGGACAGAAGGTCCATGGGCACTGCCCTCATAAGTAAACAATCCCAAACATTCCCATGGGTGCCCTGAGAAGTGGGTGGAGACTGCTCGTACTGCAACACCGAGAAGCTCCCAGGGAACAAAGGGAAGTGTGCCAGTTCATGCCCAGCTAATTAAACAACTGTGGAAGTGAACTGCTGGTAGCCCTGAGAAATTGGGGGCTACTAAGCATATTCCAGCAACTTGGAGCCCCCAAGAAGCTCACCTTTGGCTAGGGCACTGTGCAGCAGGTCCCCAAGGAGCCTTGGGAACTGTCCATGCCTGTGCTGGGAAGCAAAACCCAAATACCAACTGTGTGTGTATTGGGTGGGAGGAGGTTCTGCACAACTCTAGCCCAGCTCTGTAGGCTGTTAGTACCCCAGAGAGCACTAGTATACGAGTGTTAGCAGTGCACCAGGTCAGAAGGAGTGGCCAGCAAGGGTGCTACACCTAGGGACCCAGTGGGGATCATGACAGTTCATGGGTCAGAGGGACCAGAACTGGATGGCCTCCAAAACAAGAGACTTGGAGGGGACACACTTGCTCTGAGAACTGAGTTTCAATGGACAGCAAAGGCTGGGACAGCTCTTTGACAACACCCAGAGAGCAAGAGGAAGTTATAAGGAACTGAGTGACTGTCACATAGTCTAAATTATTCAATAAAAATTGAGCTGTTATCAGATTAGTCTTTATTTCCTTTTTTATTATATTTTATTTTTTTGTGAGTGTGTTTTCTCTGTGTATTTTTGTGTGGTTTTTCTTCTTTTTTTATATTATTTTTATGCCTATGCTGAACAGCACAATTCCTTTAATCTGTTGAGTTTTCCCCCACACCATTTTATCCCACCTTCTACTTCTGCAGATTTTGAAACCTTTCACTATCAACCTTATTAATCATAATTTCCAACCATTAGTTGGTTTAAGTTACCCTAGTCAACCAATATCTCCCAAATTTATTCATCAAAACTAAAATAGGACATCTCCCACCCCTGCATTTGCTGGACTTCCTAGAAAGTTTTCAAAGCCATATTTAATATCATTAATAAAGAAGAGGTAATTCCAGGTCTTAAGCAAGAATAATCAAAAATATAAAGGTAAGAGTGGACAAAACTGTTACTCTATCAGCAGAAAGTTTGCTGCCCGCTGAGTTAAACTAGAGTCCAATATCCCCAAGAAGGCATAGTAGCAAAGGCATTCCCAAGCATGTAGGGCAGTAATATTCAGACCAAGCAATGGAAAAGACTCAACCTAAAACCAATGAAAAATGAAAAACCAGGTTGGAGAGGATGCCCTGGTTGACCAAAACCTCTCAACAGATGGTTTTAAAGTAACCCAAATTTTAGATATGCCAGAAAAAGAATTTATAACTCTACATTTAAATAGGTTGAAAAAAACTTCAAAGACATCACAACCAAACAGATGAATGCAATTGAAACACTGGATAAAAAAGTATCTAACTTAGGAAAAAATTTCAGCAAAGAAATTGAGATCCTAAGGAAGAATCAAACATATGTAACGATTACAAAACACAGTAAAATAACGTAAAATAACAGTAGATTTTTTTGGTATTCAAGTTCAACAAAGCCAAAAACAGAATTTCTGATACTGAAGAAAAAGTTGAAGATCTTATCTATTTAGATGCCAAGAAAGACAGAAAGATGAGGCAATATGATCAATACTTTTAAGAGGTCTTTGATAAAATGAACAGACACAATCTATAAATACAGGGTGTTCATAAAGGAGCTGAAACTGACACTAGGTGAATAGGAAATCTTTTCAATGAAATATTAGCTAAAAACTGCTCAAACCTAAGGGAAAAAATAGATACCGAAACCACAGAAGCATCCAGAACTCCAAATATAGAGCAGAACAGATCCTCTCTGTGACACATTATAATTGGAATGCTAAATTAGAAAGCAAAGAAGCTATTCTAAATGCTGCAAGAGAGAAATGCCAACTCACTCACAAAGGCAAGCCCATCAGAATAATAGCTGACTTCTCAACGCCTCTAAAGGCAAGGAAAGCATGGTCAGACATTATTCAAGCCCTGAAAAAGATTAACTGCCAACCAAGACTACTTTATCCAGCAAAGCTATCTCTTAATATAAATGGAGAGTTCAAGACATTCCCTGATATTGACAAGTTTAAGCAATTCATGACCGCCAAGCCAGCATGTCAGAAGATTATTAAGGAAATATCACACACAAGAGAAGCAAGGCAAGCCCAAATGCAAGACTAAATGAAGACTAAAGACATGAGGAGAATTCATGATCACAACAAGCTAAATATAACCAAAGAAAAGAAACAAAAATCAAAATGATGCAGACTAATAAACCCCTCTCAATAATTACCCTAAATGTAAATGGTCTCAGCTCATCATTCAAAAGGCACTGACTGGCAAACTGGATTAAAAAACAAAACCCCTCAATATGTGGGATTCAAGAGACTCATCTCATCCACAAAGACTATAAAAGTGTGAAAATTAACAGCTGGAAAACAATATAGCAAGCATGTGGTAATCAAGAAAAAGTAGGGGTAGCCATAACTGATTTCTGATCATTTAGACTTCAATCCAAAATTAATCATAAGAGACAAAAATGATCACTACATATTAGCAAGGAATGTCAAAAAGGAACTCATATTGCTACTTAATATACCTTCATTAGATATCAGAGCACCTAACATCATAAAACAAACTTCATTCGTGATAAAGGAACACATTGGTCCACAGGCAACAATTATGGGAGATTTTAGTATCCCCAATCTTCAAAAGACAGGTCATCAAAGCAAAAAATCAGCAGAAAAATGATGGACTTAAACAGCACCACAGACCAACTGGATCTAACAGATGTCTACAGAATATTCCATCCATCACTTGCAAAACACACATTCTTCTCAGCACCACATGGAACATTTTCTAAAAGAGACCACATTTTAGTCAACAAGAATGGTCTAAACAAAGGCAAAAAATTGAAATCATCTCTTGTACTTTATCAGATGACTACAGAATAAAACCGGGCTGGGATTTAGCTCAGCTGGTAGAGCGCTGTGCTGCAGCCTCTGAGGTCCCAGGTTCGATTCCCAGCACCGCAAAAATGGGAGAGGGACCTGGCAATCCACTCCCAAGGCAATCCCGAAACAGTCAGCCATTGAAAACCCTATGAGGGTCGCTATGAGTTGGGATACCTACTAGACGGCACCTAACAACAACAACAACAACAGAATAAAACTAGAACTCAAAAACAAGAAAAACTCTAGAAATATTACAAATACATGAAGACTAAATTACACATGCCTGCAGCCGAAGCACTGTGGCATCCGATCCCATCAGATCTCAGAAGCTAAGCAGGGTTGGGGTTGGTTAGTACTTGGATGGGAAATGGCCTGGGAATACCAGATACTGTAGAGTTGGGAGAAGGACCCAGCAACCCACTCCCAAAATTCAGTCTGCCATTGAAAACCCTATGAATAGTAGAGAAGCACTGACAATAGTGTCTCGTCTGTTACATGTAGGGGTCGCTATGAGTCAGATACCGATTCAACAGCACCCGACAACAACAAAAAATTACACACTTCTGAATGATCAATGGGTCATCTAAGAAATCAGAAAGAAAATTTAAAAGTTCCTGCAATCAAATGAGAATGAAAACACTTCCTACCAAAATACAGGTGATACAGCAAAAGGCAGTTCTAAGAAGGAAGTTCATAGACATGATTGCCTTCAGCAATAAGTGAGGAAAGACCCATTTAATAACTTAATGACATACCTTAAAGCACTAGAAAGCCAACAACAAGCCAATCCCAAAAGGAGTACATTATTAAGATCAAGGCAGAAATTTACAAGTTAGAGACTAAACAGATAATACAAAAAATTAATGAAACCAAGAGCTGGTTCTTTGAAAAGATCAACAAAATCAACACTCCCTTAGCCAGGCTTACCAAAAGAAAGAGAGAAAAGGGGACATATATCAGAGATGACAAAGGGGACATATATACCAATAAAATCCAGAAAATCATCAGTCTACTTTGAGAAACTGTACTCCTAAAAAAATGAAAATACAGAAGAAATGGATAAATTCCTTGAAACATATGACTTACCAAAACTAAACTATGAGGACATAAGCAAATTAAACAGACCCATTACAACCACCAAGTTAGAGGTAGTTATAAAAAACATCCAAACAAAGAAAAAACCAGGTCCTGATGCGTTCACAGGCAAATTCTATCAAACTTTTAAAGAAGAGGTAATATACATTCTCCTCAAATTATTTCATAAAATAGGAAAGGAAGGTATACTTCCAAATTCATTCTATGAAGCCAGTATCACCCTGATACCAAAACCAGGGGTTGTTGTTGTTGTTAGGTGCCGTCAAGTTAGTATCCAACTCTACATACAACAGGTGAAACACTATTGTCAGGGCTTCTCTGCTATTCATAGGGTTTTCAATGACAGATTGATTGGGAGGGGGTTGCCAGGTCCTTCTCCCAAGCCTACAGCACCTGGTGTTCCCAGGCAGTCTCCCATCAAGTACTAACCAGGCCTGGCCCTGCTTAGCTTCCGAGATCTGACGGGATTGGATGCCACAGGGCTATGGCTTGCCAACCAAACTCTATAAAGAAGACAACTATAGACCAATTTCCCTGATAAACACTGATGAAAAAATCCTCCATAAAATTCTGGCAAACTGAATCCAGCAACACATAAAAAAGGTCATACACCATGGTAAGGTGGGCTTCATTCCACAGATGGAAAGGTGGTTCAACATTCATAAATCAATTAATGTGATTCAACATATCAAAAGACATAGACAGAAATCACATGATCACTTCAATGGCTGAGAAGGCCCTTGACAAAGTTCAACATCCTCTCATGATAAAAGTACTGAAGAAATTAGGCATAAAAGGAACTTACCTCAACATCAAAAGGCCATCTATGAGATACCTATAGCCAAAATCATATTAAATGGGGAAAAACTGAAAGTCTTCCAAGATCAGGAGCAAGACAAAGATGTCCACTCTCTCCTCTCTTATTCAATACTATGATTCAAGTCCTAGCCAGAGCAATCAGACAAGAGAAAGAAATTAAAGGAATACAAATAGGGAAAAAAGAAATCTTAACTATCCTTATTCAGAGAAGACATGATCCTATACCTACAGGAACCTAAAAATTCCACTAGAAAACTCTTAGAGCTAATTAGCTCCTTCAGCAAAGTAGCAGGACACAAAAGTAACACTCAAAAATCAGTAGCCTTCCTGTACACTAATAGTGAACAGGAACATAAGGAAATTGAGACAACAATCCCATTCACAATAGCCCACCAAAAAATTAAATATTTAGGAATCAATCCAACCAGATCCTAAAGACCTCTATAATGCAAACTCCAACACATTAAAGAAAGAAATAGCAGAAAATACTAGAAAATGGAAGGACCTCCCTTGCTCATGGATCAGAAGAATCAATATTGCGAAAATGGTCATAGGACCAAAAGTGATTTACAGATCTAATGCAATCCTTATCAAAATTCTAACGACATACTTTGAAGAAATTGAAAAAACAATCCTAAAATTCATATGGAAGCACAGAAGACCAGGAATAGCCGAAACAATTCTAAGCTGCAAAAAGGAGGTATCACAATACCAGACTTCAAACTATACTACAGGGCGACAGTGGCAAAAACAGCTTGGTACCACCACAAAGACAGGCATGAAGATCAGTGGAACAGAATTGAAGACACAGAGATATACCTATGCAAATACAGCTACCTAATCTTTGACAAAAGGGTTAAGGATGTTCATTGGAAAAAGACAGCCTCTTCAATAAATGGTGCTGGGAAAATCGGATATCCACTTGTAGAAGAATGAAAATAGACCCATATCTCTCAATCTGTACAAGAATCAATTCAAAATGAATCAGAGACCTCAACACAAAACCAGAAATCTTAAAACTACTACAAGAGAAGATAGGGATCACACTCCAACACATAGGTATTGGCAAGCATTTCCTTAACAAGACTCCAGTTGCCCAGGAAACTGTACCAAGAATCAACAAATAGCATATATAAAACTAAAAAGCTTCTGTGCAGCAAAGGAAACAATTAACAGAGTTAAAGGAGAGCCCACAGAATGGGAGAAAATCTTTGCATCCTACACATCTGACAGAGGAATAATTTCTAGAATTTTCAAAGAACTAAGAAATCAAACACCAAAATAACAACCCAATAAATAAGTGGACAATGGAACTGAACAGTTCTTAAATGAGGATATGCAAATGGCCAATAAACACATAAGAAATGCTCAATATACCTAGCCATTAAGGAAATGCAAATCAAAACAACACTGAAATTTCATCTTCCTCTAGTAAGAATGGCCAAGATTAACAAGTAATTACAAATGCTGACAAGGACGCAAAGAAATAGGAACACTTTTACACTGCTGGTCAGACTGTAAATTAGTTCAGCCACTTTGGAAATCAATATGGCGGTACCTTAGAAAACGAAGAATAGAAGTACCATACCACCTAGCTATAACACTCCTGGGAATACACCCAAAGGAAGGTAAGTCATCATACCACACAGACAACTTTCATATTTAACACAGCACTCTTCACAATTGCAAGGGTATGGAATCAACCAAGATGTCCATCAACAGAGAAGTGGATTGAAAAATTGTGGTATTTGTATGATGGAATATTATTAAGCAATAAAGAAGAATGAAAGTATTTCATTTCCAGCAAAATGTATGGAACTGGAGAACATCATCTTAAGTGAATTAAGCCAAACTCAAAAGGACAAATACCATATGTTCTCACTCATACATGGGAGCTAAATCTAACTTAAAGAAAGAAAAAAAAATACACACATTTACATATGTAAAAATGAATAATCATACCTATGGAAGAATGGAAAATACAAGCAGATCAAAAGAAGTGGAAAGGAATCAGCAGGTGAGAGCAGAGGTAGGGGAATGGAGGAGGGAGAGGGGAAATAATGTTGAGGGGTAAAGAGGGAGAGGGAAATCTCAAAATAGAAGATGCAACTTTATGAAGGCATGAAAAATAGGGGGAAGGTAAAAAAATCAGTGAGAATATAATCCATGATTGCTATGATTCATTATGTATTAATGAAAATTCCTACTTTTTTCTTCTTCAGTTTATACTGTAATATAAAATATGTAAGATGAGGAATGTGTAAGCATGAGTGATCTAATTGTAGCATAATGGATATAGCAAATGACTTATTAGTCTGTACCCCACCAACATTAATAAAATAAATGAGAAGAAAAAAAGACATATTGCAAATGAAAATTTACAGAAGTTAGTAAATGCATTAAAAGTGTAAAGCAAAAGAAGAATACAAAGAAAATGCTCAGCTTCCAAAAAATTAAATAAATAAATTGTATTATGTGTATATGCAGAGAGAAGTTTCTAGGACAGTCACCCAAGAGTTAACAGGGGTTACTTTAGAGTAAGTAAATTTGGAATTGTAATTATTATTTGCAGAGAGAGTGTTCTTCTGCTTAAATTTGACTACTGTAAAGAAAGTGTGCTTTACAAACTTTTTTTTTAAACTACTCAACCACAAATTTGGAGTAGAAACCTCAGTCCACCTGGAGTCAAAAGTTTCCAATGCTTTGCTCTAGTGAATATCTAGTATCAACTAGTTGTGAAGCTCAGGCAGAAGGGGACCAGGACCTCAGTGCTCTATGCTCTCCTCTCTAAAATATCATGGGATAAATTAGGTAGACCCAAGATTTCAAAATGAGCCCCCAAAAGTCCCAAGGGCCCAGAGGACCATATCAGCTCAATAAATCAGAGATGGCATCACCAGCTCTACAAAATAGGAACAGAAAAACAAAAATCAGCTGGGTGCGGTGGCGCATGGCTGTAATCCCAGCAGGTTGGGAGGCTGAGGCAGGTGGATCACAAGTTTGAGAACAGAGGCAGTCTGTGTGACTTAGCGAGACCCTGTCTCAAAAAAAAGTAAAAAAAAAAAAAAAAAAATCACTAAAAAGAAATGTTAGGGACATTAAATCTGGTGCCATTAGAAATTCTTAAACTTAGAGCCCAGTGTGGTGGTGCACATCTGTAATCCCAGCACTCTGTAAGCTAAAGCAGGAGGATCATAAATTCAAACAAACAAACAAAAATTCTTAAATTTTTACAAAGGTGTAAATAGTCAAAATCAAGAGAGTACTGCCTCCTACTAAGAACAAGAAACTCAATTTCTATGCCGTCATGTCCAACCAGTAACCCAGGAGAGCTTGTGATGCAGCCTCACAAAATTTTTTAACATCATGTTTTTAGAAGTTATTTTTTTCATGACCCCATACATAGTCCCAATTTTGAAGCTCCAAATGACACTGAGCATGTTTACAAAACACCACCTAACGGTTTGGGAGACTGAGGGGCTTTTTGTTTCTTTCTTTCTTTCTTGGTAGTACTTGGGGGTTGAACCCAGGGCTTTGCACATGCCTTCTAAGTGCTTTAACACTGAGCTTCACCCCCAGCACCTTTTTTATTTTATCTTGAGACAGATTCTTGAAAATTGAGCAGGCTGTCTCTGACCTCGAACTCATGATCCTCCTGCCTCTGCCTCCTGAGTCCCTGGGATTACAGATATGCACCACCACACCTGACCATCCACTGCTTCTTTATAACATACTAGGATGGCACTATAGTATCAAATTCTAACCTTCAAATTAGTATTATCACCAACCATCTCGTTAGTTGAGTAGAACTGGGTTGAATTCAAAGTGATTCAAAGTTGTTTGAAGTCACTTAGGGGCACATCAGAGACTACATGAGTTTTTGGCAACTTAGCAAGTAAAACACAGGAATTTCCAATAATATTTTTGAAAATGTAATTCAATATCAACCGAGTTCTAGATGCCACAAATTGACCATCACAAAATTTACTTGAGAACTAAGAATTGCTACCACTTTCAAAAAACCAGATATTGATAGATTAGTTTTATTAAAACAAGGTCAGTCTTCCCACCAGTTTTATATTGTTCTCATTTCTCTAAACTTTAAAATATAAAAAAATTTAAAAGTCTTATTATGCATATTTGTTTTTCTTGTTGTTAGGTGATGTCAAGTTGTGTCCAACTCATACTGACCCTCATAGGGTTTTCAGTGGCTGATTGTTTCAGGATTGTTTCAGGAGTGGGCTGCCACGTCCTTCTCCCATTTTTGCAGTGCTGGGGACTGAACCCAGGGCCTCAGAGAGCACAGAGCAGTACTCTACCAACTGAGCTAAACCACAGCCATATTATACATATACACTAACTACATTATATAATTTATGTGTGGCCCAAGACAGTTCCTCTTTACTGGATGCTCCCTAAGGAAGCCGAAAAGATTGGACACCCGTTTTACGTGGTGAAGGCACAAAAGATACAAGCTGATTTAACAACTGTAGGAAGTTCTTCAAAAAGGTCTTTCTCAACAAATACCCAAAACAGTATCAGTAACTGTTAACTGATACCAACATTTGTTGAAAAATGTCTTTTTGAAAAATCCCCTAAACATCATAGCTCCAGTCCCGTAGCTACCCAGCAGAGTGACTTCACAAAAACCTAATGTAGTCAGACTAGTAGTCAAGTATATTTTACTATGACTAATATACATAGTACTAGCACAAAACTGTACAATTAGAACTCAGAGTAGAAAGATGAGTGCTTCCAACTCACTTTTTAATTGACTTTAAGAGCAGTAATAGTTTCACAACAAAATGAGCATAAACTACAGAGTTCCCACACAGCCACAGCCCCAGTTCCAACACACACACACACAGCCTCCCCACTATCAACATTCCCCACCAGAGTGGTACGTTTGTTACAATCAATGAACCTACACAGCCACATCAGTACCACCCAAAGTCCACAGCTTACTCTTCAGTTAGTTCACTCTTGGTGCTATATATTCTGTGGGTTTTGACAAATGTATAATGATGTATCCACCATTACAGTACCATATAGAGTACTTCCATTGCCCTAAAAATGTTTTGTGCTCAATCCATTCATTCACCTTCACCCCTAGTCCTGGTAATAACTGACTCTTTTTACTGTCTCCATAGCTTTATCTTTTCAAGAATGTCATATAGTTGGAATCATATAGTAGGTAGCCTAGTCAGGTTGGCTTCTTTCACTTAGTTATACATTTAAGATTCCTACATGTCTTTTCATAGCTTGATACATTATTTCTTTTTAGTCCTGTCTGGATGTACTATAGCTTATTTATCCATTCACCTACTGAAAGACATCAAGTTTGATTCTAAGTTTTAGTCATTACAAATAAAGCTGCTATAAATAGTCACATGCTAGTTTTTGTGTGGATATTAGATTTCAACTCACTGGGGTAAATACCAAGGAGTATGACTGCTGGATCAGATGGTAAGAGTTTATTTAGTTTTATAAGGAATGGCCAAACTGTCTTCCAAAGTGGCTGTATTGTTTTGCATTTCCACCAGCAATGAACAAGAGTTCCTGTTGCTCTATACCCTTGTCAGCATTTGGTATTGTCAGTGTTTTGGACTTGCCAACTCAAATTTATCAAATAAAAAAAGATTTTACTTAACCAAAAACACTGTAGTGTACAATGCTGTACATAACGGAGAGTTACAATGAAGCCATTATCTTCAAGGATTGATAACCTAACTAGCTGTGGCTTACACTCTGCTGGGTATAAATCCATTTTTTGGTTCCTTTTCTATAACATTTACATTTGTTGCTTCCTCTTCATCATCACCAGGACCTTAGACTTTTATACCTCAGCTGTTATGATTATCTCCAATAGATTCCCCTATGCAGTACCTTATCAATCATAGGATTCACTGAAAAAGTACCCCATTCATCAGCTGCAGCAAGGTCAGCAGCAGGCCTCAGGGTTCTCTGAGGAGTCTAAGAAGAACAAAAGTACTCAAAGAGTTGCAGGAAATCATCCTACTCATAATTCAATCATGTCCATGTTCCTTGATTTACACTGCCTCTGGATCCTACTACTCAGAGGGACATCCTATTCTTTTGTCTGATCTACTAAGCCTACAACTTCTCACCTGGCAGAGGAAGAGAGATCAGAGATCTGATCTAAGTTCATACATCAACACCACCATTGAAGATGTAGTCTACTGTGACCCCAGAAGAATGTCAGCATCTGAAAAGTTTACTCTGATAATTTTCAGGAGCTTCAGAATAGATTTACTGTACTCCCAAACTATATTCCTGGGCACGTTAATCACCTTCACACCAGCCAGGGTCACACTATGGAGCCCAGGCTGGCCTTGAACTCCTAGATTCAAGCAATCACCTGCCTCAGCCTTCTGAGCAGCTAGGAGTATAAGCATGTACCACCACGCTTCACTTTTTTTTTTCCCCCAATGTAAGAAGGGGTTGAACTCAGAGCCTCAAACATATTTTGCAGGTGTTCCATCACTAAGCTGCATCCCTTCCCCCTTTTTTATTTTTTATCTTGAGACAGGGTCTCACTGAGTTATACAGGCTGCCTCTGGCCTTGAATTCACAATCCTCCTGCTTCAGCCTCCAGAGTTACTGTTATTACAGGTGTGTGCCATAGAGCCTAGTTTAGGTTAACATTTTTAAAGACTCAGGCAAAAATGAAGACTATTTCGGAGCAGTGGTTCAACTCTGGCTGCACATTAGAACTACCTAGGGAACTTCTGATTTAATTGGTCTCGAGTGCAGCCTAGGCATTTTAAAAACCAAGTATCTGATACAGTCCAACACACTTTCTTTCAAGACTATTAACTTCCTTACAGAATTTGGCTGTTAACTTAGGCACATTCTGACTTATGAATTTTGATGGCACTGACCAGATGTTTATAATGTTGTCATATGTATCAACATTATCAGTCACCAGCTTCATCAATAAAGTTAACATAACCAATGGCAAGCATAAAAGCCTCAACTACAAACTGAAAACCACCAAAAGTAAAGTGGATCTGGTCAAAGACATTTTCTGCTTCCTGGTCACCATAACCTGCCTCCTCACCCCTACATTCTGACCTTCATCCCATTCTCCTGCCTCATCATTACGTTCTTTCTCTTGATGGTGACCTTAAGCCTTCCTGGAGCCAACAGCATCATCAGTCTCTATTATAGTGGTATATTTACAATGTGGGGCTGGGATTTAGCTCAGTTGGTAGAGTGCTGCACTGCAGTCTCTGAGGTCCCGAGTTCAACTCCCAGCACCACAAAAATGGGAGAAGGACCTGGCAATCCACTCCCAAGGCAATCCCGAAACAGTCTGCCATTGAAAACCCTATGAGGGTCGCTATGAGTCAGATACCGACTCGACGGCACCTAACAACAACAACAACATTTACAATGTCACCTACCCCCAGCACCATTCTTAACACTTTCCCTCTTCCTGCCTCCTCAGCCTTCAGGACTATCATATTTGATTGATGTCCTTGATGAAATGCAACCAATTCATTGTCACCTATATGAGACATGATGAAAGAACTCCCAATAGTACAAACACTAGTTAGGATATGGTAAGAGGCAGTGACAACAACAGTAAATGCAGAGAAGATAGCAAAAGGCAATGGCTGAGGACATGGGCTATGGTAGTAGATACAGCTATGACTGACGCAAGTACAAGAAGTAAGTATAATGGTTGCAAAGAACAGCTAGAGTCATAAAAACAACAAGCCTTGAAAGTGACTGACTGGGTGAAGAGCTGGAGCTGAAGGACAAAACTGGTACAATTATAAGCCTGAGCCACTGAGGTGGTGGCAGCTGAAAAGGCAGCAAAGAGCAGGAAGGGAAAATCATAGCTGGTGACCCTTACAGGGTAATTTTTATGAAGATTAAATTAGTTATTCTATATGAAGCCCTTAGAAAGAATGCCTGGAATATAATAAATGTTATGTAAGTATCTGTAATTATTAGTTAGATACACAGTTGTTGTTGTTGTTGTTAGGTGCAAATACACAATTAACCATAAATGCAATGGGTTAAATGGTATAACTGGCATATACACTACCTCTCCCTAAGGCAAAGATCACATCATTTCTATATCCATGGATCTAGCCCAGCATCTAAGACATACTTATACCATCTGAATGGATGTCACAACTTTGTGTGTATGATCTTTGCAGACCCACACGACAAGCAGTAATAAATCTGCAGTGAAAGAAGCCATCTTATAACATCTGCTCATTCCACATACTCTTATTTTCCAGAAATGTTAGAAGCAGCCAAGAGCTAAGCAAAATGCACATGAAAGTGGAAAGCCAAGAGCAACAGGCCTAGGCCATGATGTAACATTAGCCCATACACTGCCAGGTATTTTTAAATCATGCCTTAAAGAGAATGACTCATTGAAAAGCCTTGCATATGTGGGTCTGCTTTTAGAAGTAAGCTGCCAAACCTTCCGCCGTTATCACAAACTTTTCACTGCTTGCACATGAAAACACACCACATTTACTTCACTAGGCAGCTAGAGTTAAACAGGATAACCCATGGGAAAGCACCATGCACAGCTTCTAATACATTGTAGGAACTTAAGAAATACTTAAACCTGGACCTGAAGCACCAGCTGGGATTCCCACCCACCTTATTATAAGAATAGAAGCTGGTTTAGTCCAATTTCAGCATCTTAACACATGCCTGCAGCCATACCACTGTGGTGTCCAATCCTGTCAGATCTCAGAAGCTAAGCAGGGCCAGACCTGGTTAGTACTTGGATGGGAGACTGCCTGAGAACACCAGGTACTATAGCCTTGGAAGAAGGATTCAGCAATCCACTCCCCCACCACCCCACTCCACCCAAAAAAAACTGTTGTACATAGGGTCGATATGAGTCGTGTACCAACTCAAAGGCACCTAACAACAACAACCACACCCACAGATGCTCTTCCAGCATCAAGAGCTCTAGAGGTGGCAGCTTGTTTCTTTCTGCATGGCTGACGGCTTTATATACATTAGTGGTTAATTCTCACAGTAATCCTCCAAGGCATGGTTCACCATCCCCATTAAAAGAAACATGAGTTAAAACGAGTTATGAAGTTGCTCAAGTCAGCTGGATCATCAGGAGCCAGGATCTAAGGTCTACTCAATTCTAAAGTCTATGCTCCATTACCAACATATTGTCTAGGGGATGTAATAAAGGATTAAAGCATTCTAGGACCAGTACAATCAAAACACATGGGCTCTAGTCTCTAGCTGGCATCTATAATCACAGACAATTGAAGTTCCCTAAAACTCTATTTCCTCATATATAATTTTAAAAATTCTCCTTGAACTCCAAATTTAGTGAATTTATCCCTTTTTCTTTCTTTCTTTTCTCTTTCTCCTACTTCTTCCTTCTTCCTCAACTACTTCCTGATATGTTCCAAAATGTATTGGATATGGCTTATTTTTTAAAGGAAAAAAAAAAAGCTAAAAATTGCACGCAATAATAGCAATGCTATTCCCAAAGGAAACTAGACAGCCATGGATTCTTATGCACTTTAAAAGATCAATTTCTCAGTCAGGTAAAAGGAAATGCTGTGGTTCTTGACAGTACACAGAAAAACTCTGACTTACCTGGGATAGGAGTACAATCATATACCACTTCTCAGATTTCAGGTTTCTGGCAACTCATCACACAACTAACAAGTTTTGGGGAGAAGGGATGGTCCCAGGAATTTTTCCCAAACAGATTTTCCTAAGTGCATACTCAATTTACAAAGCACAATAATGTTTTCTCATTTCAGAGTCTGATGAAAGGTTAAAAACTAATTTCTAAGGTAATCAATAAGAGACTATATTACAAACAAAAGACAAAATTAGAAGAACTAAATACTTAATTTTCAATAACAACTTATCTCGACCACTGCCACCCACCCCAAGAATGGGCAATGCAAAAAAATATACAATTATCTGATTTACTACCTAAAAACAGTAGTGAATTTATAAAACCAGTAACCAACCACGTAGGAAGCCAAGGGACAAAATGGTTTTTCACTTCCAGAGCCTCATCCCAGCCATGAGCAATTACTAATTCCTTATCCTTTCTTCTCACTCAATTTGGCGTTCGGATATGGAGATCTAAAATCCTCTAGAAACCTTTCATCTAATTTACACGCAAAATTATTATTACCTGTTTCCACACCTGTATCTCCTGAGGATATCACTTCGTTAGGTTCAATTATTCTTAAATTTCTCAGCTGAAAATCCTGGTGATTCGCCCTTAAAAAGAGAAAGAATGGAAATGTTGCAGACTTTGACCACAGTAAACGTGGCAAAGCTCATTCAAAGAAGGTACAGACATAGCAGTTTTATTGTGTGAGTCAAAAGAACTCTTACCCCAGTATCAGCGATAGGATAAATAAGTTTCAGATAAAACTTGAAGATGTAAAATATCACCAGGGCAAGTGAACCATCTCAGTTCCAGCTTCCACTTCATGAATTTTCAGTTAAATCTAATCTCCTTATAACTACACTATTTTATTTCCAGTGACTATACTTTTCATTTGTACAAGTTCTATTTCACATTTGCCTATTTTTTCTTTATGATGTCCTCCTCTTTCACTCTGGTTTTTATTTCTTCTCTTACCAATTCATAACCATTTTAGGCCCTTATTTTATAATTCCTTTCAGAATTTCCATTTGAGATAGCAATTCTCATGTTTGCTGGATCTTGTATCTCTTCCCATTGGTGGCTCATTCCTTATGTGCTTTGTAATCTTTTACTAAAAGCTTATCTTTAGCCAGGCATGGTTGCACACGCTTGTAATCCCAGCACTCGAGAGGATGAAGCAGGAGGATCCCAAGGTTGAGGCTACCTAGACAATATAGTGAGACTTTGTATAAAAAAAAAAAGAACAAGTTACCTTCAGTACAGACTATCTGTGAGAATGAGATGTGCCCTGGTTCATACAAGCATTACTGTTACTACTATTTGCTTCTGAGTCCAACCTTCACATTGATTTCTCAGCTAGAAGATTTACACAGTAGTTTCCTGTCCCCATATAGGGACAGCCTGATACCTTGGACCCCAGGCACAAAAGCCTCTATCTGGGTCAGATAATCTCCCCAGGCTCATCTTACCAGCACACCATTCAGGCTTTAAGTTCCCCCTAAATTTCTGGCACCTGAGAATTTCTCTTTCTTTCACATTCACTCAACCAAATATTTATTGAGAAACTTCCATAATCCAAATCTATTCTAGACACAACAGTGAAGAAAACAGACATCATAACTGACTTCAAGAAGTATAAATGGGTGGGGCAGGGGAGCAGGAGTCAGAATAGGGCAGAAGAGGCAACATATACATATCCTATGAAAAAGCCAGGTACAGTGGAACACCTGTAATTCCACCAAATCAGGAGCCTGAGGCAGAAGGACCACAAGTTAGGCATGCCTGTATAACGTAGCAAGACTCTGTCTCAAAATTTTTTTTAAAGTGGGATGGGGCAACAACCCAGTGGTAGAATACTTGCAAACTATATGTGGAGCCCTCAGTTCAACCTCCAAGTACCATCAAAAAACAAAAACAAAAAACAAAAAAGAAACCCCCAAAAAAAAAAAAAAAAAACAAACAGCAAACCAGGGCAAGGGCAAGAGGGTGTCTGGGAAATAAGGGGAAGGGTGATTTCACATGAGATAGTCATGGCAGGTCTGATTCACTTGGCATTTTAACAGAGCTAAAAAAATGAGGGAACAACCAATGTGCATTCCTAGGGGAGGAGAACAGCAAATACAAAGGCCACGAGGCCAAAGTATGTCTGGTATACCTGAGGAAAAGCAAGGAGGCCAGTGCAGTGTCTTCTGTGCACCAGGGAAGAAGGAGGTAAGTGGTCAAGAGATCAGGTCTGAAAGGCACCAAGGGGCCTACTGTAGGTCACAGGAAGGGTTTTAGATTTTACTCAGCTATGAACTTCAGTGTAATCAAACTGTAATTCAACCACACTTTTATGTGTTGATAAATAAAAAGAGGTCCACATTAGCCTAATTCACCATATGGCCAGAAACAGAAGACCAGGTACTTTTACCAATCACTCCAGGCCTGCCTTCCTATGGCCACTAGTTGAGTTTAACTGGACAGAATAAGATATAACTAACTGAAAAAAAACATATATTATTTCTGTATGACACCAGCTGTGCTACAGCACTTGCTTAACAACCATGGGTCCCTGAATTTAATCCCCAACACTGCAGATTAAAAAAAAGTAAGACAACATACTTCAATATCCTCAACAAAATACCAGCAAACTGAATCCAGTACAAAAAGGATCACACATCATTACAAACTAGGTTTTATCCCAAGAAGACAAGATTGGTTCAATATATGAAAGTCAATTAATGTAACATACCATATCAGTAGAATAAAGAACAAAATATTCATGATCATCTCAAGACCCATGGAAAAAGTATTTGACAAATTCCAACACTCTTTCATAATAGTAGTCAACAAACTAAAAGAGAAATTCCTCCATCTGACAGTTATTGATTACCTTCAAAATGGGAAACAGATCTGAATAGGTATTTCTCCAATGAAGATACACAAAAGGCCAAAAAGCAGAGGAAAAGATGCTCAGCACCATTAATCATTCCAGAAATGCAAATCTAAAGCTAATATCATCACTTCATAATAACTAGGACAGTGATCATCAAAAAGACAGATAATAGCAAATATAGGTGAGGATGTGGAAAATTAGAACCCTCAGACATCACTGGTGGAAATGTAAAATGGTGGTGTGCCTTTGGGAAACAGCCTGACAGTTCCTTAAAAGATATAAAACAAGGCATACAACCCAATTCCACTCCTAGGTATATATTCAATAAAACTGGCCCAGACACAGTGGCATACACCTGTTTTCCCAGCAACTCAGAAGGCAGAGGCAGGAGAATCTCAAATTTCAGGCCTGCAGCAGCCTGCATAACTTAGTGAGAGCCTGTCTTCAAGATAAAAATTAAATAAAAGAGGGGTTGTGAGTGCAGCTCAGAGGTAGAGAACTTGCAACATATGTGTGAGGCCCTGGATTCAGCCACCTAGGACCACTTAAAAAAAAAAAAAAAAAAGGAAAAGAAAAGAAAAAAAGAAAACACATATCCTCATAAAAACTTGTGAACAGGGCTGAGGATGTAGCTCACTGGCAGAGTTCTTCCCTCGCATGCTCAGGGCCCTGGGTTAAATCCTTAGCACTGGAGAAGAAAAAATAAAAAAGAACATTTGTACACAAATGTTCGTAGCTAGCTGCATTATTTGTAATAGCCAAAAAACAATCCAAATGTCCATCAACTGATGAACAGGTAAATAAAAGTGATCTATCCATACAATGAAATATTATGACTTTTTTTTTTTTTTTTGGCAGTACTGGGGGGTTGAACCCAGGGCCTCACACTTGCATGCTTTGCGAGTGCTGTACCACTGAGCTGCACCTCCAGGCCCCCCCCCCTTTTTTTTTTTTTTTTTTTTTTACTTTTTACTTTTTGAGGCATGATTTTGCTAAATTACACAGACTGCCTCTGGTCTTGAACTTGCGATCCTCCTGCCTCTGCCTCCCAAGCCACTGGGATTACAGGCATGCGCCACCACATCCGGCTATTTGACAATTTCACATCTACAGCATAGGTGAATCTTAAAAAAATTATGCGAGTGGGAAAAAGCCTGTCACAAAAAAAAAAAATAGTATATAATTATACAAAATGCCCAGACAGAATCTATACAGACAGAAAGCAGATTAGTGGTTGCCAAGGGCAGACTGGGGTGTGAGGGGATGAGGAGTGACTACTAATGGGTACAAATTTTATTTATGAAAATGCCCTAAAAATTGATTGTGGTGATGGTTGTACAACTCAGCGAATATACAAACAACTACTGAACTATACATTATAACAGATTAATTCTGTAATGCATGACTCATATCTCAATACAGGTGTTACTAAATTTACAAAGACACCTCTTTTTCTTGGACAGGAATATATGTCATGTTTTCACCTCATTTCCCATAACTTCATATGTAAATTGATAAGATATAAAGTTGGTCCCAAGGGCTGGTTCAAACATAGGACTGGAGAGGCAGGAAGAGATTACCCAGAGGCAGTCCCATTCATCCATTTTACAGAAGCAGCAAAGGTAACTTCTATAGACCTGTGGCTGCAAAGCCAAGACCAGAAACCAGGTCCAACACATGAACTCAGGAACCCTAGGTAAACACCACCACTTCCATCTCAACCACAGGCAATTGAACACTACCGTTGCCCTACTCTTGCCATACCTTGGTCTCTGTAGAGTACAAGATCCATCCACCATTCACTTACTTTGACAGACACAATTCACAAGCTCCCTGTTGAAGTAAGACTATCATTAAATGCCAGAGGTAAGAAAATGTACTTCAGGGGCCACCTAATTCAACTCCTTCCTCTAGACAAACTGAAAAACAGAGATCAAATGACTTGCTCAAAGCCTCACTGCAACTGAGTGTCAGAGCTAGAACCACGTCAAGTCCTTCCAACTTCTTCCAGCTCAGTGCCCTACTCCTTCCCAGGACTTTCGTATCCTTCTCCAAGTCATGATGAGCCACAAGGTAGGGGAAAAGGAGCAGCAGTGGACTTCCTATTCAATCTTTGTATAAGATGGTAATGGCCAGAATTATTTTAAAAACTACCCAGTTTTCTCCCTCTTTTTAAAAGAAATCCCAGCAGGGTTCTTGGTATCCACCACAAACCTACCCTTAGTCCATGATGAGACTCACTCATACTGGTCTAGTGCTCAGGATGGGGCAAAATAAGAACCAAGACCTTCAATCATGCCTAGTAAAATGAGACAAAGGTAAACTGAAACAAGTTCTTAGGGTGGGAAAGTGGACAATGTTGCCTTTTGCCTCCTGGAATCCACCCTTCCTTCTTATGATGAGCATCTTGGTTTTCATTTTTAGAATGTCCCTTCTCCATTTCAGCCCAAGGCATTGGGATGCCTATCAACCACTCACCCACCAGGTTCTGGGGCCTAGGCCTGGTCAGTCCACTCCTCTGGCCATAATGATTAGTTCAGGGATAGGCATAACAACGGAGTCAGTCTAATGAGAATTAGATTTGGGGCTTCTGTTCCAACCATTAGGAAACAGAATTCTATTTCTGCTGGGACTATCAGCCTATAAGTCTCATCAGCTTCCATGAAGAGAAAGTCTACCTGAGAATGAAGCCAAGACTGAAGAAATCAGAGCCAAGAGATACAAAAGAGAGGCCAAGTCTGATGCCAGTATTGGTGCTTTTGGCCTCATATGCACTAGAAACCAGCTCAATTCCACTTTACCTAAGAATCAATTAGAGTTCAGTTTTCAACTCCTGAACTGAAAGAAATCCTTACTTCCACACTGGATAGCACTGAACTTCTACCACTTCAGGAAGATACCTAAGGCAAACAGGCCTCCTTCTCTCAGCCTACCAGCTGATTTTATTTATTTATTTGGAGTGCTGTTTAAACCCAGAGCCTCAAGCATGCTAAGCAAGCATTCCACCACCAGCCCCTTTCTTATTTTTTATTTTGAGACAGAGTCTTGCCAAGGTGCACCGGGTGCCTCCTGCCTCAGCCTCCCAAGTAGACGGGATAACAGGCATGTACCACAGCACCAGGCTTACCAGATGATGTTGAAAGACCCTTCTGCCCCCAAAATATTGATTCCATGTAGGAAATCTAGCCAAATCCTGAATGGCGTCCTCTTGCCCTATAGCCTAACTCATTATCCACTTGCCTGACCCCGTTTCTAACACCTAACTTACAGAAAGCTCTTTCCACGTAGAAGTTTACACACACCCTTCCATAGTGCAGGTCTAGATCCCTGCTCGCCCCTAACATGTTGTGTGGCAAGGCCAAGTCCAGGTCAAGGTAGGCTTGAGATCAGTCCGCTCAAAATCATAAGCAAAGTAGGGTCTGAATTCAACAAAAGTCTGATCATGCCGCCTAATGAGTTCATTCAAGTTTCAACTGGTCTTCTAAGGTGGATGACTCCCTATGGATTGCCAGAGAGTTTGGATTCTGGCCTTTGTGAACTCTGATCATTTCTCTTGGTAGCTCACTTTGTTAGTTTCTCTGGTTAGTGTCTCCTGCCTAATGGTGGAGAATAAAATATGTTTAATGTGAGGCCGGAGGATTATCCTTTTTTCTCCCTGTGTCCAAGGACAATCCAAGGCAGGCTACTGATGGGGTTTTCCTGAAGGTTATGCCAAAATATTCCCTAACACAGCCTCTGAAACCACTTGGGTGGAGAGGGCCCCGCGAACGTTTGTCTTTGTGGTGGTGACGGATCAGTAAGGAGAAATGCAGGTTATCAGAACTGTCAGGGTTGTAACTTGAACATTAGACTGCCCAGGACGGAGGGCTAGGGCAGGGGCTCGCCCACCTCCTAGTCCCCAGGGAGAATCCAAGGGGGGCCCAACTTCCTGTAGCCACGGGGCCTTCCCGCGGGGCCGGGGGTGGTGACCGCCGACGCACCCTCAGGCTAGGCGCGGCAGTTCCTCGGGCACCTTCGTCCCAGGACCAGCGCGGGCTCTCCCGAAGTGCCCCGAGCCCCGTCGGAAACAAACCGGATCCTGGCCGGCTGCAGGGCTCTGTCCCCGGCTCCCACTTCAGAGGCTCCAGCCAGCTCCGGCCCTCGGCCCACTGCGGCTGGCTCGCGGTCCTCGCCCGCTCGTCCCTGCCCTCCGGGATGTAAAACGCGTGTCTCGACAAGCAGCCGTGCCTTGCTCGGACACCGGCTTCCCGGAAGAGTCCCCTCACCTTACTCGCGGGAGCTTTCTGGAGGCTGCCATTCGGCGGTGACGTGCCCGGGCCCACGTCAGGGGAGAGCACACCAGCTGATCACCCGCGGAAGCGCAGTAAGAAAGGAGGTGCGCGAGCCAGCCCGCAAACGTGCGCGCCGGGCAGGCAGGCCACGCCCCATTCTGTGGCGTGCGCACGCCGTGGGCCCGCCCACCCGCAGGCCCCGCCCACTACCCGGGCTGGGGCCTCCGGGTTGTGTCTGCAGCGGCTTGAGTCTGTGGGCTTCAAGGTTGGGAGGCAGCCTGCATTTCCACCCAGCAGCCGGTGCCTCTCTTCACACAGCATTTTAAGGAACCGATGCCGAGCTGTCACGTTGTCATTTCTGTTTTTTCTCGCCATTCCCACAAAAGGATAAAGGGCTGCGGCGCCCTTCACGGGATGTTCTGCACTTTCAGTGAAGACTGCTAAGAGGGAGAGATGTAGCCAGTTCTGCAAGAACCTAGACAGGGCCTTTGAGGCTTCCGATTCAGGTCTCCCTTGCTAAGGAGTTAAAGAGGTCCGCAAAGTCATTTCTCCATGGAGCTTCAAGATCCAGCTGTCCACTCCACTTAGACAGCTGATGTTGCTGCTGTTGTTGTTAGGTGGCGTTGAGTCGGTATCCGACTCATAGCGACCCTCATAGGGTTTTCAATGGCTGACTGTTTCGGGATTGCCTTAGGAGTGGGTTGCCAGGTCCTTCTCCCATTTTTGTGGTGCTAGGAATCGAACTCGGGACCTCAGAGACTGCAGCGCAGCGCTCTACCACCTGATCTAAATCCCAGCCCGATGTTGTTGTTAGGTGTGGTCAAGTCGGGTCCAACTCATAGTGACCCTACAACAGAACGAAACACTCCCAGACACTGTGCCATCCCTGGCACTATATCAGTGCTTCTCGGCTATTCATTGGGTTTTCAATGGCTGTTTCGAGGTTGCATGGGGAGTGGATTGCCATGTCCTTCCATTTTTACGGTGCTGGGGATCAAACCCAAGGCCTCAGAGAGCATAATGCACCCTCTACCAACTGAGCTAAACCCCAGCCCCTGGACAGCTCATAGGCCCTTCAAAGTTAACATGTCCAAACAGCGCCTGACCCAATACACCAAAACAAAGCAAATAGGCCTTCTCCTCAGTCAAGGGCTAGCTACCCCGTTAAGGCCAAAAATCTCTTGAAGTCAACTCTGCATCTTCTCTGTACCACCATGCCCAAAAATCACGTGGGCCCTATCTTCAAAATAAATCACTAGTGGGACTAGTCACCACCTCCACTTATTACCCATCTGCTGGGCATCACTACAGCCTCACCTGTGTGACTACACCCGCATGATGATGATGTTAGGGGCTGCCAAGTTGTGTCTGACTCATAGCATAGGGTTTTCAACAGCTGATTGTTTCAGGATTGCCTCTGGAGTGGATTGCCATGTCCTTCTCCTATTTTTGCAATTCTAGGAATCAAACCAGGGACCTCAGAGGCTGCAGAATATCGCTCTACCGACTGAGTTAAATCCCTGCATAGTCTAAGTCCTCCAGCTAGACCAGTCATTTGAAGCCTTAGATCAAGTCCCTTTTCTGTGCAGCACTTTCCAGTGGTTCCCCACTTCACAGGATGAAAGCTCTACTTGATCTCCATGAACCTCTTTTTCTACGGTACCCACCTTGCCACTCTACTACAGCTATGCTGGCCTCCTTGATACACTTGAAAAAACTGGGCACACTCATGCCCCAGGGCTCCTGGACTTACTCTTCTTCCAAATACCGAGGTTCCCATCCTCATTTTCCTTCAATTATCACCTTCTCAATGAGACCTACCCTGACCACACTGTTTAGAATTGTAAACCGCCTCTGACATATGCAATCCCCCTTACCCTGCTCAATTTTTTCCATAGCGCTTATCACCTTTTAACATGACAAAAAAGAAAACATATATGTTCTGTCCTCTTTCTCCCCAACCTACACACACACAGACACAGAAAACATAGCCATCAGCACAGGAGTTGTTTCTGTTTTGTTTAATGATGGGCAATATCTGACATTTAGTAAGTTCTCATATAGTTTCTGCAGGAATGAATTCCCCCACGATGTACACTCCTCCAGAGCAGAGGCAGTGGCTCTCTTGCTCACTGTTATGTCCCTGGTGCTTAGAACATCACCTGGCACTAAAGGAAAATGACCATATGAGGTTTTTAAAAGGTGATCTGCACCTCCTCCTTCATTGACCTTGGTGAAGGCCTAACACAAAAAGGTTCTGCTGCCTGCAAGAACTGGACATTCCAGTTAGTATTCAACAAGCACTCAGACAAACCATGAAAGAACAAAAGATGTGGTGCTGCAGAATGTCTTTTCCATTTCCCAAGTTTATGGAGCCAAAAAGAGAGAGGCTGTAAATAAGATGACTGGTTCCAGCCCACAGTAAAAGATGGTGGGAAAGATCAAGTGGTAAGAGAGAAAACGGCAGATACCAGGGAGAGATAAGTGATACCAAAAGGGGACAAATATTTCATAATTGTATTGCCTAAGAAAAGAGTTGGCTCGAATTTGTCATTGGTTGTAGGGACGAGAGAGAAGCACTTAGTGTTCCCTGAACTGACCTCAAATTCCTGTTTGTAGGGTAACAAAGCCCCTTGCCTACTCCTGAAGAGCTTTGGAGAGAACCTCAGGGAGAAGTTCAGGGGAATTATTACCAGAGGGTGAGACACTAGGGGATGAAATTCACTTCTTCTAATTCTGCAGTCCTCAAATCTCTGGAAATAGAACAGTCACCCTGAGTGACGTTTACTGAGCTCTATGTGTCTAACTCACAACCCCATGAGCAAATGACTATTGTCCTAATAGTACTGATTGAGAAGACTGATGTTTGCAAAGGTTGAGTCCTTTGTCCAATGTCCTTGAGCTCATAAGTGGTGTGCCTGACTGCGATGTCCATTCAGGCAGCAGCATGGATTCTTAGCTCCCACACACTAAATTATGAAATTTTAGGTAAGGGACCCTTGAGATGGCCTCATCTAACCTTCTAAGCCTACTCAGTAGAAAGAGAGAAGCAGCCGATTTCAGCATTCAAAATCAGACTGCATGGGTCTTAAATGCAAGCAGAAACATAAACTGTGTGGAAACATGGAGCATTGAATTGTGTCTCTCCAAAATTCATATATTGTGGCCCCTACCTCCATGCCTTGGTATTTTCAATTGCATCATATGCTTGTGAAAGCTGGATGTTGAATATGGGAGACAGAAGAAGAATTGATGCTTTTCAATTATGGTGCTGGAGACAATTATAGAATATTCTATGGAATATATAGAATATACCAAAAGAAACAACAGATCTGTCCTAGAAGAAGTGGGATGAGAGTGCTCCATGGAAGCAAGGATGACTAGACTGCATCTTACATACTTTGGACATGTTTTCAGGGTGGTCCAATCCATGGAGAAAGACACCATGTTTGGGAAAATGGTGGGTCAATGAAAACAAGAAAGACCCTCAACTAGATGGATTGACACAGTGTCTGCAATAATGGGCTTAAACATAAAAAAGATCATGTGCTTGGCACAGTGTTAGGAAGTGTTTTGTTCTGTTGTACATAGGGTCACTATGAGTCAGATCCACCTAACAGCAGCAATAACCACCTCAATTCTTCAGAATGTGATCAGGATACAGAGTCATTGCATGTGTAATGAGTTAAAATAAGATCATATTGGAGCAGGGTAGGTTCCTACTCCAATATAACCTGTGTCTTTTATTTTAAAACAGAGAATATGGACACATCGTGCCTACATAGAGAATGCCATATGAACATGAAGGCAGAGATCAGGATAATACATCTACCAGCCAGAGAACACCAGAGATTGCCAACGAACCACCAGAAGGTAAGAGAAAGGCATGGAACACATTCTCTCTCATAGCCCTCAGAAGAAACCAGCCCTGTAGGTATCTTGATCTTGAACTTCCACCCTCCAAAACTGTGAGACAATAACTTTCTGTTTTTTAAGCCACTCAATTTGTGGCACTTCATTATGAAAGCTCTGAGAAACTGATACAAACCAATTTCTAAATGTCCAAGTGTATGAATTGTAGGCCTGTTATTTTGGCCACCCAACATTCATTCATTTTCCTTCTGATAAACATCTTCCTATTTCCCTCAGTGGGCTGGGTTTAACTCAGTTGGTAGAGTGCTGCTCTGCATGCTCTGAGGCCCTGGGTTCAATCCCTAGCACTGCAAAAAATGGAAGAAGGACCTGACAGCCCTCTCCCAAAATAATCGGCCATTGAAAACCCTATGACTAGCAGAGAAGCACTGACATAGTGCCAGGCACGGCACAGTGTCAGGAGGGTTAGGTTCTGTTGTACATAGGGTCACTATGTGTTGGACCCGACTCAAGAGCACCTAACAACAATATTTTCCTCAGGGGCCCAACTTTCCCTCTTGCCCACACTCCCTCATTCTTAGTCTGTGCTATCCTGGTGAAACATTTGGATTCTAGGGTATATTAGGTGACTCAGGCAAAAGCCACAATGATGGGCTCAGAGACTGCTTTGGGACCAGTGCAATACAATGAGGTTTTCATGGTAAGTGCTGGACAAGGTCTTGCTCCCCATTGCCAGGCAAGAGCCTGGATGCATGTACTCTAGAACTGCTATCTCTACATGCAACATGTGAATGGCACAGAAGCCACAGCAGGAGAACAGAGAGAAAGGAGAGAAACAGACCTTGTAACATGTCTGAGGGCTGAATCCTGCTGCATCTTAGACGGGATCTCCCAGTGGACTTTCCAGATATCAGCCAAAATATTTCCTTTTGAGTTTAAGTCAGTTTTACATGGTTTTTCTGTCTCTTGCAACCGAAAGATTCCTTATTGAATTGTTTAAGTAATCATCTGTACAATTGAATTTTATGCATGATTGTAAGTTTACTAATAGGATAATCATGAACCAACAAATGGAAAAGGTAGACTATGAAAGAATATAATATTCCATTTTTATACTAATGTACATATAGATTTAGATATATACTGATATGGACATAAATACTTTTTTTAGACTAAAAGGAAAATGGATCCACAAAATCTTAGCAGTGGTTATATTGAGATGACAAAAATTGGGACAACTTCAATTTTTTTCTGTTTCTTTTCTTTTCTTTCCTCCCCCCCACCACCACCCCATGTTGAGGGTCAAACCTAGAAGATTGGTTTTTTTGATTGTTTGTTTTTGTGGTACTGGGGGTTGAACCCAGGGCCTCATGCTTGCATGCTTTGCAAGTGCTGGGCCACTAAGATGCCGCCTTCAGCCCATTTTTTACTTTTTGAGACAGGGTCTCACTAAATTACACAGACTGCCTCTAGTTTCAAACTTGCAATCCTTCTGCCTCAGCCTCCCCAGCCACTGGGATTACAGGTGTGCGCCACCACACCCGGCTCTGGAGATTGTTTTTTATAAAAAGAAAATAAAAGTACAGGTGTTGGGGTTATGGCTTATTGGTAGAGCACTTGCCTAGCCTCTCTGAGGCCCTGGGTTCAATCCCCAGCACTATAATCAATTGTTGTTAGGTGCCGTCCAGTCGGTTTCCAACTCATAGTGACCCTATGTACAACAGGTAAAACACTATTGTCAGTGCTTCTCTGCTATTTGTAGGTTTTCAGTGGCTGATTGGTTTTTGGGAGTGGGTTGCTGGGTCCTTCTCCCAAGCCTACAGCACCTGGTGTTCCCACATGGTCTCCCATCCAAGTACTAACCAGACCCAACCCTGCTTAGCTTCTGAGACCTAATGAGATCAGACACCACAGTGGTATGGCTGCAGGCTTACAATTAATTAGTTAACTAATTAACTAATTAAAGTATATTCAGTGGTTGGAAATATTTTTTTAAATGTACTAATCATTTCTCTGGCTCTTGCTCCTTGGAAGGCAGAGTGAGGGAATCTGTTGCCTCCTCCAAATCTGAACACTCCAACCAATATTGGGTCTCCAGGTATTCAAGTTACTAACTGGTTGATGGCCTGGGCATTTACTGGGAAGGGGTCTGTGGCAACATTCCTTCAATAAACTCCCACATGAGAGGATTTAAAATATAAAATAAAATAAAATAGTAATTCTGGCAGGAGAACAAACAAAACTGCAGCTTCAGAGGAGCATTTTAACATTTTCAAGTATTTCAATTTGTTCTGATAAAACTAATAGTTAATAGGAGAAATAATGTGTGAGGATCTCATAAATTGATATAATATGGACTTATTTTTTGGTAAAGTTAACAAAAAGATAGGCTTGTGGTTACACCCTAGAGAGGAATGGGAGAAGAAGGCCAACTTTCAGAATAGCAAAGTCTGCCAAAACAATGTCCTATAAATTAAGGGTGGGTGGGAGAATGGATTTGGCTCAGTTCAGAATCTACTCACCCTTTGTATTCAATGAAAACTGAACTCGGACCTTTTGATTTCTGAGTTTCATTTGTTCTTGGCAAAGTTCAGTTCTCTGGTTCAAATAAAAAAAAATTTTTTTAAACTGAAGAGGCCCACAGGGTTTCTTGGACATCAAATGCTTCTTGCACAAACAACATATTGATGAGCTAAGTGTAAGTGAATAACAAACACACAGAGTTCAGTGTTCTCTGGAACACCCAGATCCTCCCATGCTATAGGGAAAAGGGCTCAAGGAAGCATTATGCCTGTCTCTTCCTTTAAGGAGTATCCCTTTGTACCATATTTTATCCCTTCCTCAGGAAGCTTTTGGGGGACCTTTGCAAAACGTGGGAAAGGAGGAGAGTATACACAGCTGTTCATAATGTTGACTTCTCACAAGGCCTTCCTGGATATGCCTTGAAAACTAGGCTTTGAAGAGAGTTAGCATAGCCTAGACATCAAGGTCAAGAGACAAGTTCTGGCTGTGCTTCTGCCATTAAATAGATGTGTAACTTTAGAACAGGCAGTGTACTCTCTTCTCCGGTTTCCTAAGGCGTCAGCTTCATGAATCCCTTCCAGACCTACTATGCAGCAATCAGCTCCTGGGGAAAGAACGTGAAGTTGGCAGCCTAGAAGATATGTTCTGTGTGGCCCTCGCGGTATTATTTTATAACAACTTTGTTCAGAAATAATTCACATACCATAAAAATTAGCCCCCTTACAATGTATAACTTAGTGGTCTTTAGTATATTCACTGAATTGTGTAACCACCACCACAATCAACTTTAGACTCTCTTTTTTTTTTAATTCAGAACTTCTTATTTTTTCCACTTTATTGGTAAATGTTGGTGGGGTACCAAGTAATACAGCATTTGCTTTATTCCATTATGCAACTATTACATCACTTTTGGTTACACTTTTATCAGTTTATGAAGTTTTTGGAAACTTTTGACTAATATGCAGGAAAATTCATATGCATATTATGTTCCCTTTTTTTTCCAATGTGCTCATTAGTTGCATTGTTCACACTGAGATTATCCTCTCCCTCTTTATCCCTCTACATTGTTTCTCCTCCCCACTCCACCTTCCGCAAGATTCACTTCCCTTTGCTAGTTCCCTCCCTCTTTATTTCTATTCTTTATATTATCCCTTCTTCACTAAGTTTAACTGTGCTTTTTTATATATTAACTTACGCACAGGTTTTTTCTTCCTTTAAGTAAGATTCAGCTCCCACATATGAGTGAGAACCTATGGTATTTTTCTTCTTCAGCTGTGTTCATTCACTTAAGGTGATATTCTCCAGTTCTATCCATTTTGTTGCAAATGATATTATTTCATTTTTTATTGCTGGGTAATATTCCATTGTGTATAGGTACCATAATTTTTTTATCTATTCTTCTGTTGATGAGCATCTTGGTTGGTTCCATATCCTTGCTATTGTAAACAGCGCTGCATTGAATATAGAGATGCAGATGTCTCTGTAGTATGATGACTTGTCTCCCTTTGCATATATTCCCAGTAGTGGTACACTTGGGTCGTATGGAAGTTCTGTTTTTAGTTTTCTGAGGTATCTCCATATTGATTTCCAAATCTACAATCCCTCAAACAGTGCACATCCTTGCCAGCATTTGTTATTATTTGTTTTATTTGATCTTAGCCATTCTTACTGGAGTTAGGTGTAATCTCAGAGTTGTTTTGATTTGCATTTCCCTAATGGCTAGCCATATTGAGCATTTTTTCACAGGCTTCTTAGCCTTATGAACTTTTACATTTGAGAACTATCTGTTCATTTCCTTTGCCCCCTTGTAAAGTGGATTGTTGTTTTGGGATGTGTTTTCTTGAGTTTTTGTAAATTCTAGGAATTGGTCCTCTGTCAGATATGTCGTATGTGAAGATTTCTCCCATTCAGTGGGCTCTTCCTTAACTCTGTTCATTATTTCCTTTGCTGTACAAAAGCTTTTTAACTTCATGTAATCCTATTTGTCAATTCTTGGTGCAATTTCCTGAGCAATTGGAGTCTTGTTAAGGAAATGCTTTCCTATGTCTATGTGTTGGAAGATGTTTCCTATCTTTTCTTCTAGTAGTTTTAAGGTTTCTCATTTTATGTTAAGGTCTTTTATCCATTTCCAGTTGACTCTCATGCAAATTAAGAGGTACAGTAGACCCTTTTTTTCACCCATAAAGGAAATCTATTTCCTTTACAGTTACTTTCCATTCCCTTCCTTCCACATACTAGGCAACCACTAATCTACTTTCTGTCTCTATAGATTTGCCTCTTCTGGACACTTTATAAAAAGGGTATCATATAATAGATGAGTTCTTTTGACTGGCCTCTTTTCACTTAACATGACATTTTTAACATTTATCCATGTTGTAGCCTGTATCAATACTTGATTCCTTTTTATTGTTAAATATGCTAATATCCCATACAATGGAGTGTTATACTTTCACTGGTTGATGAACGTTTGGGATGTTCCCACTTTTCAATTACTGTGAATTGTGCTGTCATTGAACATTCATGTATAAGGTTTTATGGGAACATGTTTTCATTATCTTAAGTAGATACCTGGACTAGTTTCACTGTTCAAAAATCCATCTCTTCAGTTTCATTTGGAAAGTCAAGTTAGTTTGACAACACTGGTCCTTCCTTCCATATAGCATCAAACAACGTGCACAAAGTATGGGCTGCCCCAGTAAGATGCACTTCCCTTTGCTAGTTCACTCCGTCTTTATTTCTACTCTTTATATTATCCCTTCTTCACTAAGTTTAACTGGGGGACACAGAACCCTCCATGTATCTAGTAGGCTCTGGTACATTACCTGTCAGACTCCTGTCATCATGATCTGTGACCCATCTTCCTAGAGAATGACAAATCATGGCCTGGATTTCAACTCCACTGAAATTGCCTTTATAATTGAATTAAACTACTTCTTTCCAGAATGTTGTCACCTTTGGCATTTAAACATAAAATTCTCCCCACACTTAGCACCAACCAGCAAATCCTCCATTCTTCCTATTTTGCAATTTGGATTTTTCAAGGCCTGGGGCAAGCCACTGGGGCTTGGCAGACTTCTGGCAGCTGTGTTGGTACTGATGCCATGAGTGTCCCTCAGTATTCACTCATACCAGCCAAACAAACAAATGGAGCCAAAAAACAGACTAACAGGCTGCCTGAGCTTCAAAACACTACATAAAAAAACTCAGAAAAACAATTTAGTGCCCAGGACCACATCCAAGAATGAACATCACTATTTCTTATTGTTAACCATCACTTACCCTGATCACAACTTGCCAGCTAAAAGCAGTCCCCTCCCAGAATAAAAGGAGCATCCTTAAAAATACATATTAGCAATGTAACCTACTCATACAATATTCTGTTCTCCTTTTCTTGTTAGCCTTTAACTTTTTATTCAGCTGCCACTTCACATAAATATTCGTTTTATACTTAGTACTCCTTTTTTAAACAACTGTATTGAGATACAGTGTACATACCATACAATTTGCTGGTTTAAAGTATACAATCCAATGGTTTCTAGTATATTCATTGAGTTGCACAACCATCACCACAGCCAATTTTTGGACATTTTCATCTCCCCATAAAAATCCTCATATCTTTTAGCATAATTCATCATTTCACCCATTCTCCCCTGCCTTGGGCAACCACTAATCTGCTTTCTCTCTCTAAGTAGTTGCCTCTTTGGTTATTTCATACAGTGTGTCACCCTGTGACTGACTTCTTTCGTTTAGCATAGTGTTCTCAGGATTCATTCATGATGCAGCATGTATCAGAACTTCGCTCCTTTTTGTTACAGAATAATCCATCAAATGGATATACTACATTTTATTTATCCACTCAAATGGACCTTTGAGTTGTTTCTACTTTTGACTATTAATAATGTTGCTATGAACATTGTATATCAGGCTATTTGTAGATACACATGTTCAATTCCCTTGGATATATGCCTAGAAGTGGAATTCTTGGATCATAGGGTATGCGTTTAATATTTTGAAGAATTGATAAACTGATTTTTAAAGTAGCAACACCACTTCCACTCCCACAGAAACAGAGAAGAATTCTAGTTCCTCTGCACCCATGCCTATCTTACTATTCTTGATTAATATGTGGCATTTGTCTTCCTTCCTCCATCAACTCTCCCCAGATGAAATTCAGATGAAATTCCTACTCACTTTTATCATTGGGAAAGTGTGGTGCCATTTAATTTTAGACTGAACCTTTACTTAGCGTCTCCTTTTAGGGAATCTATTGAAGAAAACCACACTTCAAAGATCCCTTTGCTCATGTAAACCAGATTTATTTCCACAGTGCAGCTTAAGCTTGTGACTGTAAGTACCTAGTCTAGATGTTATAGATGCACAGAAAGTAATTCAATCATGTAAATTAAAACTATAGACATGGAATTTTGGAACTAGAAGGAGTCCTAAGGATTTGTTTACCAATGGCTTACCAATTTTATAGATAAAGATGCTCCAACCAAACAAAGAGGCAAGGTAAGTAAGGCCACACAGCTGTTTTTTGCAGAATAAGAGTGAAATCTAAGTCTTCTTTATTACAGAACAAAACTAAACCCTGAGTCTACTAATCAGTTCACACTGAAGTCTCTCAGCTAGCTGGGCTTAGCAAACACCAGTTGTTGTTGTTGTTGTTAGGTGCTGTCGAGTCGGTATCCAACTCATAGCGACCCTCATAGGGTTTTCAATGGCTGACTATTTCGGGATTGCCTTGGGAGTGGATTGCCAGGTCCTTCTCCCATTTTTTGTGGTGCTGGGAATTGAACTCAGGACCTCAGAGACTGCAGTGCAGAGCTTTACCAACTGAGCTAAATCCCAGCTCAGCAAACACCAGAGCAATAATAATTTCAACAGCAAGGGCTGCATTTACATACAAAAAGTAAAGTATAGACTTAGATGATTCCTGGGTACCTGTGAACTGATTCTAGATCATAGAGGTATTTTACTTACCCTATATGGCATTTAAAAAATTTTTCTTTAAATAGTTGCTGCTGAGATTTGGATACGGTTTGTCCCCCAAAGTTTCAAGTGTTGGAAGTTTGGTTCTTAGAGTGGCAATGTTAAGAGGTTGTAGGACCTTTAGAGGTGGAGCTTAGTGGGAGTTGGCTAGGTCATTGTGGCCACTGCCATTGGAAGGGATTAAGATAGTTCTCATGGGACCCTGAGGCTAGTTTTCATAAGAGTGAATTATTGTAAAAGAGAGATCTTGGCCCTCCCCATTCTCTTGCTTTATGTCTCACGTGTGATCTCCTCATCTTACACACTCTCTTTCATGGTGATGCTGTCTACCTGGAGACCATCACAAGAGCTAAGCAGAAGTCAGCAACATGCCCTTGAGCCTCCAGACTGTGAATTAAATAAACCCCTTTTCTTTATTTAAAAAAAAAACAGCTTCAGGTATTTCATTATAGCAATGGAAAATTGGCTAATACAGTAAACAACTCATAAAAAATGAGGAGATTTCACACACCCACGGTCCCCCCAAAATCTGTTGATGTGAGGCTCATGATTCCTGCTTAGTTTTGCAACAAATAGGCTCAGTTGAATAATACCTTCCAGTGTTCACTGAGTGGGCCTCATCCAACCTGCCTGCCTAGTTCCTGAGAATATTTGAGTTTGGGACCTTTAATCCAGATAACTAGGGTATATGTGAGGTTGGGTGCATTTTCTGACTGCAGAAGTATTCCCACTTTTTGTAGGCCTGGGAGAGAGTGACAGAGACACAGAGAGAGAGACAGAGTTAAGGAGTGAGCAGATAACTGGTGAGCAATTGAGATCTTTGCAGGCTCACGGGGCTTATCAGGGGAGCAGCAGAGTAAGAAGTTTGGGCTTTTGTGGGGCCTCCCTTTGGCCTACATTCACTAAATAAGCAGCAGATGCAGCAAGATTCCTGCAGATTCCAAAGAGAAGTAAAGATAGTGTGTTGCACAAGTCTTCCCTAGGGAAGGGCTAGGACCAGCATGCATTCTTGTGAGCTGAAGTCCTTCCCCCACCCCCAGTATAACGAGCTGGGCCATACCTATTTCTGGAAAGTTCCTTCTAGTTCATTCTGCTGTGCAGCGTATCAGCTCTTCTCACAGATTGCTAACTGGTGGCCTGGACCATGGCAACCTATAGGCCCCAGTGGATCCCAGAAGAATAGATCTTAGGAACATAACACTGTACAAACTAAATTCTTTTGCCAGCTGGTCCCTTACATACATATGGCAAGTGTGAAGAGCATGCTGCCCATTTTTTCTTTTCTTAATCCTTGGAGGTGACCAAAGGTGATCCTGCTGTGAGGTCACAGACAATGAAAGGAGCCTTACCTTATCCCAGGTACTTAACACCAGAATCCCTGCCCCGTTCCTTACTAGCTGTGAGAGCTTTAGCAACTTACTTTTCCTCTCTGAGCCTCATCTATGGAGTGGGAAAAAGGATACCTGACTATAGGCTGTACTAAAGACTAAAGGAAAGAAAGGCTCTTTGCACTGTCTGGAGCACAGAAAAAACTCTGCTCCCACAGTGCATTTTAAACTTAGATATTTATACATCTTCATAAAATCATGGACTGTCCAAGCCAGAGGGGCCTTTGGAGACCATCTAGCTGATTGAACTTGTGTGAAAAGCAGTTTCCTCCCCAAGAAGATGAGGTGATGGCCCTAACCAGCATGTGGTCCTATCAATCTAGGAGTTTGTCAATGCCGTCATTGTATGAAGCAAGGGACACCTGCAGGACACCAGTGAAGATTTGCCCCTGGAGTGGACCTTGCTGTTTTGCTAAACAGTCACCTTTCCTGCAGTTTTGGCTCATTATTTAACAGGCAGAGCTTCAGAGGCCCCAGGATGAAGCTGGGAGACATGTGAGCTGGGAACCCATATGGGAGGGCCAGATTTACATCCTTTCCCTCTTTACCAGAGAGCCGAGTGTGTGAGGAGTGGGATGACTGTGGGGTTGGAGTGCAGCACAGCTGTGAAAACAGCCTGTCCCTATGGCTTCCCCCAGCTCTTTGGCACCAAGAGACCTTCCAGCAGCTTTAAGCAAAGGAGGAGCTACACAAATGGAGAAAGCAAAACAAAAAGCTGCCGCTGTGTGATCTCATCACCAACCAGGTCTTCCTTCCTTTCTTTGAAGTTAGGTGGGATTGGAATCATGTGAGTGTAAAGTAATGGGGGTGGGAGTGGGGGGACAGATAAAAAAAAACCTCTAAAGAATATTTTGCTATATAGCATGATCTCCAGTTTGCAGGGCTTGTCAACTGCAAAGAAGCTGAAAATATTGAAACAACCTAAAGGTCTGTGGACAGATGAACGGAAAAAGAAATTGTGGTTTTACATACATATATGATGGAATATCATCCAGCCTTTAAGAAATGAGATTTCATCATTTGTAGCAATGTGGGTAAGCTTGGAGGGCATTATGATAAGTGAAATAAGGCAGGTACAGAAAGAATAATATTGCATTTGTATGTGGAATCTTAAAAAAGAAAAGGAAAAAATGTCAGGTATATAGAAATAGAGAATAAAATAGAGGTTACAAGGAGTGGGAAATGGGGAGGAAATGAGGAGGTGTACATTGCCTGGCTTAAAGTCAAGAAAGGAGTGCATCAGGGCTGTATCCTTTCACCGTACCTCTTCAATCTCTATGCTAAGCAAATAATCTGAGAAGCTAGATTTATGAAGAAGAATCTGGCATCAGGATTGGAAGAAGATTCATTAACAACCTACATTATACAGATGACACACTTTGCTTCCTGAAAGAGAAGAGGATTTGAAAGATATACTGATGAAGATCAAAGAACACAGCCTTCAGTATGGATTGTGCCTCAGGATCAACAAAACAAAAATCCTTACAACTGGGTCAGTAAGTAACTTCATGATAAATAGAAAAAAGATTGAGGTTGTCCAAGATTTTGCTTTACTTGGTTCTATAATCAATACCAATGGAAACAGCATTTAAGAAATAAAAAGACACATTATATTGCGAAAGGCTGTTGCAAAAGACCTCTTTAAAGTGTTGAAAAGTAAATGTGTCACATCGAAGATGAAGGTGCACCTGACTCAAGCCATGGTATTTTTAGTCACATCATACGGTTGTGAAAGCTGAACATTGAATAAGAGATACAGGAGAAGACTCATTCTTTTGAATTATGGTGCTAGAGAAGAATACTGAATATACCATGGACTCCCAAAAGAACCAACAGATCCATCCTAGAAGAAGTGCAACCAGAATGATCTTTGGAAGCAAGGATGGCTACACTGTGTCTTATATATTTTGGACATGTTGTCAGGAGGGACAAATCCCTGGAGAAGGACATCATGTTTGGTAGAGTGGCAGGTCAATGTAAAAAAGGAAGACCCTCAACTAGATGGATTGACACAATGGCTGCAACAATGGACTTAAACATAAAAAAAGATCATGTGCCTGGCACAGAGTCGGGGAATGTTTCATTCTGTTGTATTTAAGATCATTAGGAGTTGGACCTGACTTGACAGCACCTAACAAAAACCACAACAATATCAAAGGGTATTAAGTTGTCCCATATGTGGAATGAATAAGTCTAGAGATCTAAAAATGTACAACATAAGGACTATAATTACCATATATTCTCTAATCTAAAGCACCCTTTCAACAGTTTTTCTTGTTGTTGAACTGTAAAATCAGATGCGGGTTTGAACTGCATGTACGTTGGATTCACAGTCCAGAGCTGGGAAATAATGACTCCAATCCTGCCTCCTACAACTGCAAGCCCACTGGTGGCAGGGTCTGTTCCAGGTCTCTTTCTACATGCACAGAGCTTAGCACAGTTCGCAGTACTGAGCTCATGCTCACTTTCATTTAATATAAGCATGAGTGTGTAAATAGCACACATACTCCACATTACTCTGGACTTTTTTCTTCTCCAAGGAACCCAGGGTCCCAAAGTCTAGATGTGCAGAATTGGAGAAGCCACTGTCTCTTTGCAAAGTTCAACTGCTTGAGAAGAGCACATGAGAAAAATTAGATCTGGTAATATTATTTCAGCACCTACTTTATGCCAGGTACAATGCTCAGCAGTACTATAGTGGAGTCAGTGATGACTGAACCCCTACTTATTAGTAGAACATGTGGGAGACACTGAACCTAGAGGCTCTTATTCCAGCTCCAACCAAAGGTGGTCTATACTTCAACTAAAGTGTCTGCTTCCTCCGACTCATATGCCCAGTCCTTACAAGGTAGAGAAGGATAAATTGCCCCTCATTAAAAAGTCACTTATAAGCACATCTTTGATATAGTAAATGTCGATTTGGTGTAATGCCGCCTTAGAAAGTGGATAACATCAACCCTTTTGGATTTGAGAATTGAAAAAGAGGGGTATTCAGGACCAACTCACTAATTCTAAATAACTTCTAAATTCATTTATATGACAAAATTATTTTTAGTCCCACTGTGTGCCAGGCCCAATTTTACGTGGCAACGATAAAGTAGAAAACAAAATCTTGACCTATGTGGAGCTTACTTTCCAGTGGGGAAAGACAATAACATACATGAGGTATTGGTAAGTGTTTTAGAAGAATAAAAATGAAGGGAAGGGACATTCGGATGCTAAAAGTGGCATGGGGTGCAATTTATTTGGGGCGATCAAACTCCCTGGGAGGTGGAAGAGGGAGCTCTCCTCTTAATGTATTGATGGTTTAGCAGCACTGGAGTTGCCAAAGTCACTAAACAGAAGAAAGAATTGCCAGCTAGGCATAGTGGTGCATGCCTGTAATCCCAGCAACTTGGGAGGCAGAGGAAGGAGGACTGCAAGTTCAAGGTCAGAGACAGCCTGCATAACTTAGGGAGACCCTATCTTAAGATAAAAAATAAAGAAGGGAGTCGAAGTGCAGAGCAGTGGTAAAGTGTAAAGTATATGCAAGGACCTATGTTCGGTACCCCTCATGCAGTACCAAAGAAGAAAAAGAAAAAGAAAAAAGAAAAAAATTGTCTGTTGTAGGATGTGCCAGTGTCCTAAAGCAGTGACCTGCATGAGGGACTCAGCCTAGGCTAAGCAGGCCACATCTAAGTTTGGGTTTGTAGTATCTCCCACACTTCAAGGCTGGCTCCCACCCCAGCATATTTTAGGACTACAGCAATATAGTTGGTTATGACAGATCCACAGAAGCTCAAGAAGGATACCCAGTGAAGGATCCTGAGTCAATGGGTTGCATGTGTTATCATCAGCTGTCAGGGGCTGAGCAAGGAGAAGGCTTCCTTGTTACATGTGGACTGGTGCTCTCTGATTGGTTCCCATCACACAGTAAGCAGTGCTGGGAGCCCTAGGAAGGAAACTTCCTGCTATGCTGAACATGAAAACGAGGTGCTGCAGGCCAACAGTGGGGTATTCAGGGAAGGCCCCCCAGGAGGACGAAAATTATAGCAGGGCTGGAATGAAACTGCATGGATGTGTTCTGGGCTTTCTGGAAAAGTTTCACCAAAAAAAAAGAGGAAGCTTGAAACTAAGTCAAGAAAACAACATTGTAAATGCCCCAAGGGGCTTTGAGTACCTTGGAATATCAGCTCTGCTTCCAGTTTGAGGGTCTGGGGGCAGTGAAGAGAGGGAGACTGGCACAGAGCATGGAAAAAAGAAGGTCCAACTGACCTCTCAAAGGAGCAGCAGGACAAATTAGGGGTCCTGGCTTTGAGGACACCTGATTCTGCCATGTGTGAGTTGTGTGACATCCAGCAGGTCACAGCCCACAAAGAGCCCTAACCCCCTTAACTGTAAGAGAGTAGACTGGATGTGCCCCAAGCCTTCTTCTTGCTCTAACATTTAGTGACTCTAATGCCAACCAAGGGCTGGGATTTAGCTCAGTTGGTAGAGCGCTGCTCTGCAGTCTCTGAGGTCCTGCATTCGATTCCCAGCACCACAAAAATGGGAGAAAGATGTGGCAATCTACTCCCAAGACAATCCCGAAAACAATTGTTGTTGTTGGGTGCCATCGAGTCGGTATCCGACTCATAGTGACCCTCATAGGGTTTTTCAATGGCTGACTGTTTCAGAATTGCCTTGGGAGTGGATTGCCAGGCCCCTCTCCCATTTTTGTGGTGCTGGGAATCGAACTCGGAACCTCAGAGACTGCAGCGCAGCACTCTACCAACTGAGCTAAATTCCAGCCTCAAAACAATTAGCCATTGAAAACCCTATAAGGGTCACTATGAGTCAGACATGACTCAACAGCACTTAACAACAACAACAACAACGCCAACCATGGAAGGACCCAACTCTTCCTCTCCTTTTCTGTTGTTGTTAGGTGCCATCAAGTCAGGTCTGATACATAGTGACCCTATGTACAACAGAATGAAAGACTCCCAGATACTGTGCCACGCCCGGCTCTATGTCAGTGCTTCTTTGCTATTCATGGGGTTTTCAATGGTTGGTTGTTTCAGGATTGTTTCAGGAGTGGGCTGCTAGGTCCTTCTCTTATTTTTACAGTGCTGGGGATTAAACCCAGGGCCTCAAAGAGAGCAGAGCAGCACTCTACAAAATGAGCTAAATCTCAGCCCCTTCCTCTCCTAGATGGACAAATCCAACAGAAATATGTACACATGTTCTCCAAAAGGCATTGTAGCCCTATTCATTATAGCCAAAACATCAGAAACTACCCAAATGCGCCAAACAGTGCCAGTTACTTTTGCATAGCCTTCACCAAATACTTGACAGAAACAATTTAGAGGAAGAAGAGTTTATTTTAGCTCATGGTTTTAGAAGGTCCGGTTCATGGTTAATTGGCTCCATGTTTCGGGGCACATAGTTAGGCAGAACATCATGGCAGCAGGAGATTGTGGCAGAGAAGCTCCTTCACCTCATGGCAGACAGGAAGCAGAGCGAGAGAAGCAGGAAGAGGCCAGGCATAAGATACTCCCAAGGACCTACCCTCAGTAACCTACTTCCTCCAGCCAGACCCCACCTCCTAAAGTTTCCAGAACCTCCAAAAATTGCACCACAAGCTGGGGACCTGGGTTGTAACACATAAGCCTGTGAGGAACATTTCAGATTCAATTCATAACAGTTTGTTTTTAGGTGTCATCAAGTCGAGTCCAATTCATAGTGACCCTACGTACAACAGAAAGAAACACTGCTCAACACTGTGCCATGCCCGGCACTATGTCAGTGCTTCTCTCCTGTTCATAGAGTTTTCAATGACTGGTTGTTTCAGGAGTGGATGCTGGGTCCTTCCCCCAATCCTACAGCAGCCAATATTCCCAGGTAGTCTCCCATTCAAGGACTAACCAGACCTGACCCTGCTTATCTCCCTGAGATAAGAAGGGATAGGATGCCAGGGTGGTATAGCCATACACATAACACAGTACAATGAATAAATGCATTATGCTATGGCTACGCAATTGAATAATAGAAATCCATAGGTAAACATATAATGCTTCCTGCGTGATGTGAATGAGTCTCAGAAATAGGATCCAAAGAATATATGCTGTGTAGATCCACCTTGATAAATTTCAGGAACAGGGGACAAAAAACACTTTGTATCATTAAAACTACCCTGGCCATGGTGAGCTATCACTAGTAGAGACCTAGCTGGGGCTACTCAGGTTCTGATGGCTTTCTTTTGATCCAATCTGCTTATATGGATGTGTTGACTGAGTGAAAATTCATGGAGCTACACACTTAAGAAAAAAAATGTACTTTTTGACACCTTTAGAAGAAAATACAGGAGACTGTCTTTAAGATCTTGGGGTAGAGAAGTTTTTCTTATATAAGACACGTAGAATATACATGATTAAAGAAAAAACTGATGAATTCAATTATGTAAAAAAATTCTTTTAAATTAAAAGGGAAGGAGAAATAACAACAGTGAACCAGTAATAGCTTTAGTGTAAGGAGTAACATAATAAAGAGTCTATATTCATGTTGTCATGAACTATGCCAAGCTTTTTGCAAATATTATCCCATTGAATCCTCATGCCTGCCCTGAGGTCAGTGCTATGATCATCTGAACTTTGTAGATGGGTAAACAGAGGTTTGAAAAAGTTCAATCAATTTCCTATTGGCACTTGGCTGGTGAGCAGAAGAGCCAGTACGTGAATTCAAGTGGGTCTGGCTTCTAGGTTTTTCACCACTCCCCAGTTAGAAAAGGAAGTTCAGAGGCCAGGCTGGGAGGAGAGTGTGGGCATAGGTCACAGGTCCAGATCATTGTCCCAGTCCATCTCCCGCAGTGTTTTCAAATAGAGTGGATAACTAGACTTATGATACCAAGCTACCACTCCCCTGAGATCAGGAGCCCACGGTAAGAATGCTCTCCTCCCAATGGGCTAGAGTGAGTGTGAATGGGATTATGGGATCAAGAATTGAGAGACGTAAGGTAGGCTTCTCTGTTTCAACCCCTGTGCCTATTACCACCAAAGTGATAATGGCTTTCACAACTCCTCAAAAGGAACTCTTCACTTCAGCTAATCCTGTTCTTCTGAGGTTGGACCTAACATGTCAGGTTCATTCCAATCTCTTATCACAGTTCTTCCCACCTTCAAGATACTTCCCCTTCTCTTGTGCTCTTCTTCCAGGTAGGGGGTGCCATAGCTATGCTCTTAAATTGGCCTCTGTTACTCTGGGCCCCTACTGTCCAATAAAACTTTGCACATAGGGAGAATTGTTAATTTTTCACTGTCCAATTTGGTGGGCACTAGCCACACGTGGCAACTGAGTACCTGTTATGTCAAGTATGACTGTGACATTGGATTTTTAAATTTTCTTAATTTACATTTAAATGGGGCTGGGGTTTAGCTCAGTTGGTAGAGTGTTGCTCTGCCCTCTCTGAGGACCCAGATTCAATCCCCAGCACTGCAAAATAAAAATGGGAGAAGAACCTGGCAATCCACTCACCAAAGCAATCCCAAAAGCATCAGCCATTGAAAACCCTATGAAGGTCATTATGAGTCGGACCCAACTCAACAGCATGTAAGGAAAACAACGTTTAAATAGCCACCTGTGGCTAGTAGCTACCATATTGGACAGCCCAGCTTTAGACTGTACTGTACTGCATTGCTTTGATTATATTTCTTCAAGAGCTGAATACAAAGTTGATTGGTTCTCTATTTTATTTGCATCAGTCTTGTCTTTGGAGGTGAACATTAGTGTAAGAAGGGAGTAAAGAAATGAAAAAAACCTCTTTGTGTGGCCCTACTATTGGTTGACAGTGCTAAGCACAGGGGAGGTCCATCTCAGTGAATTCCTGCTAATCTCAACTGCTAGCTCAAAAAACTCAGAGGTTGAAAACAAAGCCTGGAGCTCTTGGAACTTTAAGTAGCAGATGCTCCACTATGAGTGAGGAGTGGAGTGCTGATTCTGGGAAGAAGCTATTAGCTACCCTGTTGCACAAATCAGAACATAGGGCCCAGATGAGGTCAGACATCAGTCCGGGCCAAGTATTTAAACTCTACTTGCCCCTTAGAATTGGGTCTCAGTTCCACAGGGCAGATTTATAGCAGAATGCAATGCAGAGAAATGATTACATGCAGCAGGACAGGCAGAGCAGGAACGCCTGGGGGCGCTAATAACAGGCATTAACTCTAGCATCTCTGAGAACCCAGGACTTTTCCTTCCCTTCACCAAGCCTCAGGAACACTGTCACTGGGATTTTTCCTGGAGTGATGATGCAACAGCAGAGGTTGAAAGAGAAGAAGCTGGGTTGGGGATGACATGGCCCCTGTTACCAAAGCTTGTCCCTAGGCCCTGCTGAGCAGTCTAGTGTGTTTTTTATGGGGACAACAGTGAGGGTAGGTGGTCACCCAGGAACCATTAGCCAACAGATAGAAAGAAGAAGCTGTGAGTCCCTAGACAGGAAGACAGAAGCCATAAAGGGGCAAAGGCCTATTAAACAATGGTCGTCAGATGCTCCAAAGGCCCTGGTTTTCCCACCTAGGATTTTGAAACAGATGATGGTCAAGTGGCAAGATCAAGATGGGAGTGAAATAAAGAGATTTTGAGGAGTCCTGACATTGTGCCATGTAATCTGCACACTAGGCCATCTGGGAGGTGTTTATATGGGGTTTGCAGGAGCCCCAGCACCTTGCTTCAGGGTGAGATGGGAGGTGGAGAGAAATAGAGAAAGCCACGGTCACCCAGTATGCCCCAGTTGCTGCTGGAAGATGCCTTTGGGTGGCTCAGAGTGGCCAAGAAGAGTATGTTACAGATGGCACTCTGGGATGACACTGGCCCCTCCCAGTCTAGGAAAAGGAAGTATTGAGGGCTCATATGCTGTAATCCACCAGGTGTAGTAGACCCAGCCACCAGTTCTATGCCCACACCTGCCTGTGCTGTCCAGAGAGAGGAGCACCATGTGGTGAAATGGCTTGATACAAAAAGGACTTCGCCTCTGTGAAGCCCTTCCAGGAAACAGTCTTCTCCCTCCTCTCTGAAATCTGTCCTCTCTTCTCCCTTTGGCCTTCAGAGACAGGCTCTGCAGGATGCAGTCCCCTGTCACTGCCTCGGCCACATGGCTCTCCACTCCATCCTCATTGACTCCTATACCTCACCCAGTCCCTTCATAGAGACCTCCCAGGGACCCTCAGTTGCCAAATTGCCCAGACTTTGCTGAGGCCCCATCTCACCTGCCCTATGAGACCACCTCTCTCTCCTTCAGGAACTGTCTTCTCTTTAAGCCATCCTGATATACATTGTTGGGCCCCCCAGATCCTCTTTCTTTTTCCCATCTTTATAGGTATCATGGCTCCTTCCCACTCACCCTACATTACCCTGAGGCACTCACTCCAAACCCATCCACCTCCAGTGTGACGCCTTTAACTACCATATCTAAGTCTCTAGCCCAAATCTGAAACTCTGAGTCCTGGGTCCTTATTCTAACTTTCTGTTCAACAATACTGCCCAAATGTTCTGCAGACATTTCAAACTCAATATATCCAAAATTTAAATCCTTCTTGCTTCTTCCCTTGAATAATTCCCTTGTTATTTTTACAAATATTTGGCACCATTTTGCTCACTAACAAAAATATAATTCCTAATGAGATGCATTTTTGCACTTATTCCCTTTCCTTCTGTTAACAATTCATGAATTTCTGTTCATGTAAAACCACACACACACACACACACACACACACACACACACACACAGCCTATGTGCCTCTGGGGAATATGGTACCATGTGTGGTTCCTAGTTATCAGTGCCAGGCGTGGCTATTGATTATCATTATATCCCCTTTTCCTGACCTCAAAATTTATTTTAGTACTAGGCAGTACATGGCCCAGTCTGGACTACAGAATGTGAAGGAATTCTCTCTGGGAAAGAACTGCATCACCCTCATAAACTTCTGGAAAGCTGCTTTCTTGTCCTTTGTGTAAATAAGGAAGAATGTGGCTCTCAGAATATTCTGGCAGCCAACCTGTGATCATGAGGCAGCCAGGTAAAATAGGATGAAGCAGACATCCTAGAAATCTGAGAAGAAAAAGTGGAAAAACTGGGTCTTTGGTGGCATTGTTGAACTTCTGGATCAAGACTTGCCTGAAGGACACTGAATCAATTAGGCTATAAATAAATTCCTTTGGGCATGGGGATGCAGCTCAGTGGTAGAGCACCTGCCTAGTATGCATGAGGCCCTGGGTTAAATCAGCTCCTCAAAGCACTGGTAATAAACAAATAAATAAATAAATCCCTTTCTATTTTAAAAGACTATTGGAATTGGTGTTTGTATTACTTGCAACTAAAAGCACCCTCCAGCACAGTGTCCAGTAGTGTTTCCTCTGTCGTACATAGGGTCTTTGTGAGTCAGTCACAACTCAACAGCACCTAACGACAACAACAAAAGCACCCTCAGTAGCAAAAATAGTAGTACATCCTCAACAACTACTTATTGAATTGAGTTGACACTGTAAAACTTATTAATTATGCATTAGCCTCTAGATAATGGAATGCTTTGATCCAGCTAAACTATGTTTCATTAAGACAGCATGTCAAAGACTCCTTATTTTAGAGGTTTACAGGAATAATAGGCCTTATGAAGCACCTCAAATCACACCATTGTTGTTGTTGTTCAGTGTCGTCAATCCAGGTCCCACTCATAGCAACACTATGTACACCAAAATGAAGTAATACCTGACACTGTGCAATGCCCAGTGCTTCTCTGTTATTCATTGGGTTTTCAAGGGCTGACAGTTTTGGGATGAGCTCCCAGGTCCTGCTCCCAAGTTTACAGCACCTAGTATTCTCAAGTGGTTTCCCATCCAAGGATGAACCAGGCCCATCTCTGCTTAGCTTCCAAGATCAGGTGGGATTGGATGCCCCAGGGTGGTACAGCTATAGACAAATCACACCATGGAGGTGGTACATAACTGTGCCACCTGCACATGAGCTTGATTTTCTATTTCAACTTCCTTGTCTCTAACCAGGTGATAAAATTTGCACTTCTTTCTGCTACTCCTGAATTATGAAAAAGCTGGAAAATGAAAGGTATTAAATTTTGTAAAGTTTTGTTTTCCATTGCAAGAAGTACAGATGCTGTCTATGTAAAGCAGGCCTAATCACCTTTGGAAGGGTGATTTCTCTTGGAAAATAGAAGAGCTCTTACACTGACTCTTACATTGAGAAAACCTCTAATGAGGTGTCAAAATCACTAGCCAAACTTCCACTCTTTATTCCCAAAACAAACTTATCAAACAATAATAAATTTTTTTAAATGAGAGCATTGAATTAGATCAGAGGTTTTCAACCACACTGTTCTAAAATACTGGTAAGATACAACCCACTGGCAATTAAGTACTTACTAATAATTGGCCTACCTGCAGCCATACCACTGTGGCAACTGACCCGTCAGATCTCAGAAGGTAAGTAGGGTTGGGCCTGGTTAGTACTTGGATGGAAGACTCCTGGGAACAAACACCAGGTTCTGTAGGCTTGGGAGAAGGGCCCAGCAGCCCGCTCCCCAAAAAACAATCAGCCATTGACAACTCTATGAGTCACAGAGAAGCACTAACAATATTGTCTTGCCTGTTGTACATAGGGTCACCATGAGTCAGACACTGACTTGACAGCACCTAACAACAACAACAATAATTGTCAGAATAGCATGTTTACTGAGGTGAATATCTGCCCATTTAGATTCCATTCTCCTGTTTCCTATTAACAGTCTCCATTTTCCTTTGGGGAATACCCCACCCCTCCTCTTAGACTATATGGTTCAGATGAGGTTAACCCCAGCTCTATTCCTCAAACCTTTATCCTGGAAAGAACAAGAGAAAGAGCCAATCACATATCCCCATTGCTTCAGAAGCAGTGACTGATCCAGGGGCAGGAGGCAGTAATTCCAAACCAGTCCAATGAGTCTTAATCTTAGGACTTATGCTGAAGCCATCAGGAACAGAAATCTCTATGTTTCACAGAACGTGCTAAGCTTTGACGATACAAGCCAAAGACTACCAGGAGCTGCTTATCACTTATGAAGAGACTCAGTCTGACAACGTCAATATGAAGAAAAGCAGAACCTGGAGATGGATGAATAGTCTAAGCTCTGAGGAAACCGCTGGAGTCCCTGGGTCCAGCCACTACTGACACATCTCCTCCTGGATACCCTTTTATTCTATAAGTGAATAAATTTCATCTTCTCTTTAAGTCAGTATATGTCAGAGTTTTCTTACACATAAGAAGCCTGTGTTTGCATTCACAGAAAATAAAATAGAGTGAAATCCAGGTTGCTTTCATCATAACACCTTTCTCACTTACATTCTGATATATTTTCTTGAGTGCAGCGGGTGGGGGAGAGAAGTAGGTGACACCAGCAGGTGCAGTTGATCTACATTTAGGTGTCTCTAGAAGTGAGAAACCGAAAATCTGAGCCTACCAAAGTAATATGTCCTGTTCGTGCCCATGAGTCATCTGTGTGTTTTCATAAGATAAAGGTTGAAAATCTCCTTATTGGGTTATTTCTTAGGTTACTTCCATCTCTACAATGTCCAGGGTGTGTAAGTGACTTTTACCAGTGGAGCTTATCTCTATCTATACCTTTTTCTATTTCCCAAAGCACTTCCCTGCCACATTTGCATTTACATAACCCTGAGCAGCCAGCAGTAATTATAATACTGTTTTGCAGATGGAGAAACTGAACCTGAGACCCGTGGAGAGACCTGCTCTGCTATAGAGCAAGGGACTCTTGAGTTTGCTCCCCCAAACCAACTCCCTATCCTCCTGTGAGGGCAAAATGAGATCATGAATAGGAAAGCACTTTGGAAAGAAAAGAACTCTATTAATGCCAGATGTATTATTACAAAGCCAGACATAAGTACAGGGTGACCTTGTTATCACCCTCCGAGGTGGGGATGCTTACAGATCAGTCCTGCTTAATCTCCTGTACCCTGGGGAGAGGATCTGGGGCTTTCTCCAGCAGGGTTAAGTCTTGCATGTTTCTGACATCACTTTCTCCAGAGGGGACCCCAGTGGGAAAAAAGAGTGACATCCCCTCGACTCTTTAAAAACATCACCCTCCAATTATGCCCAACTCAAGCCAATCTAAATGTCAGAGAGTAATTGTGTAGCTGTCAGAATTCAAAATTTATAGACAGTGTGGACATATGTGATGGTTTGTTTGGGGAAATGGGTTAGTCATGTGCAAGATATATGGCAGCGGATAAAACATCCTGACAATATTACACACTTGGGGAGTAGGGATGCATAAGCATATTATTCCAAAAGCACAGTGTTATGACATTTTAAAAATTCCAGAGTGAATGCTGAGCAGATCCAGAGGTTAAGGCAATCCTGGAACGTGCAGCTGTGGAGGACCATAAAGAATCATCCATTTTGCATCACAGAGTGTATTTTTCATTTTCTTTGCTCTCAAGTCATGGAGTTCAGTGTAGGGGCATTTTAAGAAAATTTGATTTGGATGTATTTTAAAAAGCTTAATATAAAAATGATAATATTCCTTTTGGAAATTTTGAAAATAACACAAGTAACTCTAAAATTATGAATTTGCACAAAGTTGTAAAATTATCAGCCTGAAAACCAGCAAACTGTAAACTCTGCTTATTCTCTTTCCAGTTGGACAATATAGATGGCTGCCATTCTTTCTCAGAAAGAGCCTTGTATCATGAGATGCGTTTGTTTTCTACTTGTACAAGGTTATAACATGCAAACTTCATACAAAACGCAGCTTCTGCATACACAGATGCAGTTAATGTCTCAGAGGGCTTGTTATGGATAGGCTATCACACATCTGCTATTTTAAACCTCACAACAGCCCAAACAGAAAAATTAACACTACCCTCATTTTGCCTGCAGCCATAGCCCTGTGGCATCCGATCCCATGAGATCTCGGAAGCTAAGCAGGGTCAGGCCTGGTTAGTACCAGGATGGGAGACCGCCTGGGAACACCAGAAGCTGTAGGCTTGGGAGAAGGACCTGGCAACCCCCTCCCAAAAATCAATCTGCCATTGAAAACCCTATGAACAGCAGAGAAGCACTGACAATAGTGTTTCCCCTGTTGTACAGAGGGTCGCTATGAGTCGGATACCGACTCGATGGCACCTAAGAACAACAACAACCCTCATTTTACAGAGGGGAAAATGAAGGTTTAAAAGATTTGATTGCTTGTCCAAGGTTACATAAGCAGGAGATTGCAGAACTAGAATATGCAGGGTTTCTAACCCTTCCATACCATAAGCACTCAACCTGAAAGAGACACAAGGCATTCTTCCATGCATCCATTGGTCTCCAGGCATGAGTCATGCCTTATGTTAGGAAATAGGCTGCTGACAACAGGAAAATGTCAGAATCAAGATTTTGTAGGGGCAGATGGTGGTACACCGCACAGCGTCCAAAGCTCCAGACTGGCATCTGTATCTGAAGACTTGTCTGATGGTAAGAGATGGGGATCCCATCCTGGATGGGATATGGAAGACCATTGCCACACTGAAAATACTACCTTTCCCAGTGAGGTTAACTCAACTCCAGAACTGATGGAGGTTCACTGTAAGGACAGAAACAGAAATAAGAAAGGTCAGCCAAGTAGGCAGCTCTCTCATGTGAATCAAAGAAAAACTAAACACCAGACTGCACAGGAAGAAAAGAACCATGGCCCAGCTGGGCCTTGGGGAACTTGGTTCTTGGTCTGGGAACTAGATGGCTGTACTTCATTGTTATCAGCAGGCTAACTCTGGATTCTCGGAACTGGGGCTCACTTTTCTAAAGTGTCCTACGACTGTGGAGACTCAGCAATTTCCTTCCCCTCTCTGACTCATACTACTCCAGCTCCTGCCTCCCTCCCCCTTCATCTGAGAGCTGCTTGTTCAGGACCTCTACAGCATCATGAATTCTATTTACTGATTATTCTTCTCTGTGTGTCTTTTGGATTCTGATTCTCTGACCAATCCTTTCACTTAATAATTCACACTCCTGAGATAAGACATTTGATTGACTCACTTCGTCACTGTTTCCCTCTTGTGCAAAACTTTTGTACCAGGCTAATTTATAAGCTGACCTACATGCTAGCTGTCTTGCTTGCAGTCAATTGCTCACCCCTCAACCAATCAGCTAGGACCTTGGAAATGGGGATGAGTTGGGTCTGATGGAACAGAACATGAAGGGCCTGAGGCTGTAGCTCAGTGGCAGAGTGCTTGCCTAGCATGCTTCAGGCCCTGGGTTCCAACCCCAGGACCTAAATAAAATAAAATAGACCTGAAGCCTATCCATTCTGCTAGGAACTGTAGGTATAGGGTTCCCAAATAAAATATAGGATACTCAGGTAAACGTGAATTCAGATAATTTCAGATAAAGGACAAAAATTTCCTAGTAAAAGTATGCCCCATATAATCCATGTAAATTTTATTTAGCATTGAATTGAAACTTAAATTTAACAGTGTCCAGTATTCTCACTTGCTAAATCTGACAACCTTATCTGAGGGAGCAGGAAGGTTATTGGAATGACATAATGGCATGTAAGATTATCAAAAACACCAGCCCAACCAGTGAGGCAGCTCCTCACCTGGAACATACAAAAGGAGGGACAACTAAGACTTGGACATAGCAACACCAGCCTTGTGGGGTGTGCGCCTCCCAGTCTGGCCCGGATGTTCAGACGAGCGGCACCGCCACACACACAGATACTAAACACAATTCACTCAGGACCCTCGTGTGAGGGGCACAGACTATTGCGGCCCTTGGGACGCCAGCAGAGATGTGAGAAAGGAAAAGCTTTTGCCTTGAGTGGACAAACACAGCTCTTTATTTCTCTGCCCTTATCAGGGTGGAGAGAAAACCCAAAGTGTACAGGTTTAAGTGCTACCAGCTCTTATACTGCCTCACAGGAAGATGCTTCCATGTTGGTGGTCTCAGCAGAGAGTGAGTTCTTTACTTGTTGATGGTCTCAGCAGAGAGAGAGAGAGCTGTTTCCTCATCAGTGGTCTGGGTGAAAAAGGAGATCTTTCCTTGTTGGTGGTCGAAGGTCCCAGCGAAAAAAGTGATAGAGCTGTGCAGTGCATCTTCTTATATATCTTGCCCACGGAATGGCCTGAGCCAATCAGCTTTGAGTCCAATTGTCCAATCAGGTTCAGGGGATTTGTGAAGGGTTTTGTACAAGCATCCAACCAAGTTACTTTCATTTTCCCTAGATTTCTAATTTACAGACCAGATCTTCAAAAGCTGTTTCCCCAGTTTGGGGGTTTTTGCCAATTTCCTCCCAGTAGCTCCCTACACAGCCTATCAATTTGCCATGGACCTCTCCAGTGTACCTACCATGGCCTTTCCCCCAGAGATCACCAGGGAAGGAACATCTGTCTTCCTTGTAGTCCAGCTCACCATAATGAGATCTGATCAATTTGACCAGTCTGATCATGGACCCTGCTGCAACACCATCACAACCGCCCTTGGATATTTCAATTTGACAGCACAGGATGGGTTCTAATCTGATTCCTGTCTACCTAAAGTGACCCTTTTGCATTTGCAGTGATGTTTTACTTTGATTCCTTGCATTCCCATGTTCTCTTTACTCTTTTCCAACCCTCTGAAGCCTAATACAACTCTTTGAATTATGAGCTGAGATTTGAGGACTACAGATATTAGTGATTAAGATCAGAATAGGAATAAAGAGTTTGCAATTGCGCAATCATGACTGCCAAGTGAAACTAGCAGTGCTCTGTGAAGTAAAGCCAGTGAAACTGACATAGCTTGTGGATCTATTGATATTTAATATATTCTGACCTTGGGGAAAGGCACAAACATGTTGGTCTATGTTAATGGCATAGTTTGTTCACAGTACTAACTGCCCACATAGCACAGGAAGCTGTGTGTTCCCAGAAGTGTAAATGGATCTTTAATAAACAGCTATCAGTCTACTATAGTCTGCTCTTCTGCACACTGACCATCCATTACCTTCCTTCTGCCCTCACAGAGACTATACTCATTCTTCTTGAGGAAGACAATCCACAGTCCAGTTTGGTCACTATGCACACCTCAAAGTCCAGGATACTTGAGGATGTCTTTTCTGTCAGTTTTATATGTGACTCCTCATGGTTCAGCAATTTATTAGTTAAAGACCAGTTGTGTGCCCCTCTCACACATAGCCACTATACCATGGCGGAACAGGAACATGATCACAGCAATAAAACTCCCATTCAGAACAAAGAGAAAAGGACGGGAAGAACAGTCTTTATTTAATAGGGTGATGAGCATTCTAGGTGTGCAGCATGAAGATCCTCTCTCTGGCAGAGGAGGAGGGCTAAATCCCTTGCTTAACACTTAACCTGCCCTCTGGGAGGAATTCCTTGTCTATTTTTTGTTAGGGTCACCTACTCTACCCTCTGGGATGTCCCTTCTCATTCATTATCCATTTGGGCCACTTCTAGTATCCCCCCCCTTGAAGGCTGCACAGTCTTATAGCATGCTTTCAGCTCATGCAAATTTAAAGCCAAAGGATAAGCCTTAATTAATCAAAGATTATTTCATCTGAGCTTTTGACTTTTGGGGATAATATATTTCACTCAAAAATAGCAAGCTTCTCTTTTATTTGCTTCCAGTAAAGTCTAAGTGCCAGTAACCACACCCAAAGTTCTTTCCTAGACTTAGGTTTAAACTAAGTTATTTGCTTCCTTGTCTCCATAGTTTTCTCTCCACTTAATGGCAGCTACCTTTAGGCCATTAGAACAGTACGTTTGGGTGGAAAATCTACATGCTTAATATGATCTTTACTGCAGGGTTGAGCAGCTATATATCTCTCAAAATTCTTGATAGTCTTTTCTCCTTTCATATTGTGTTTTGGGATGTGGGTGGGTGTTTTCCTGCCTTATTACCAGTTTGGGGTCCACAATCAACAGGCTTTTCCAAATATGGAGACTGTGTTTGTTTTCTTTCGTTTCTTCCTATAAACTGATCAATTATTGCCAGGGATCATGTTTTTCTAGTAATAACTTTTTATAAGCAGCGAAGAATTCAACTCATACAGACACTAACATTCTCTCTCTTTATAAGGGCTTCCCATGTAACTACAGGCTCAACAGACACTTGAGTGGACCATCACATGATGGTGGGCAACAATTTTAAGAAATATTTTGCCACAGCCAGGTATGGTGGCGCATACCTGTAATCCCAGCAACTTGGGAGGCTAAGACAGAAGGATCGCAAGTTCAAGGCCAGAGGCAGCCTGTGTAATTTAGCAAAACTCATCTCAAAATTTAAAAAAAAGGAAGGGAAAGAAGAAAAGAAAGAAATATTTTGCCACTGAATAACAAGGGCCACCATTTTTTTCAGCCTATACGCAACACAACTCTCTTTTCTTATCTCCCATTGTACAGCTACCAGGTGCCACCTATTTCAGGTATTTTAAACATTCTCATTCCCTTTCTGACACCAATTTCTGTACTATTCAGGTAGCTAAACCACAGTTAAAAACAGATCCAAAATGTATAATGATTCAGACACAATAGGAATCTCTTTCACATTTATCAACAATATGAGGCAGCTGCTCCAGATCATAGAGTGGTTCTGCTCCATATAGTAATTCAAGATCAGACTCCTTTACATGTGGCTCTACCACTCCTGGAACTTCATCATCATATGCATCCATTTTCAGAAAGTAAAGCGAGTATGTTGTTGTTGTTAGGTGCCGTCGAGTCAGATCCCACTCATAACGACTCTTATAGGGTTTTCAATGGCTGACTATTTCAGGATTGCCTTGGGACTGGATTGCCAGGTCCTTCTCCCATTTTTGCGGTGCTGGGAATTGAACTCAGGACCTCAGAGACTGCAGCACAGCGCTCTACCAACTAAGCTAAATCCCAGCCCAAAGCGAGTATAAAGGGGCATATTTACAAGTTTGATTATAAGTTTTGGCCCAGAAAAGGTCCATATAACTTTCTCCAATGTTCCACTGGTCAGAAATCAGTCATATGACCTCTCCCTATTACAAAGGAAGCAAGATTAGTCCCTGACTGAGCAGTCTTAGTTCTGGAGGTCAGCACATTAAAGACTATAGATTAAATCTTGCCATTGACTGTTTTGTAAATAAAGTTTTATTGGAACATAGCCACGCTCATTCATTTATATATAATAATATGGCTGCTTTTGCACTGTAGTTACAACAGAAACCATGTGATTCTCAAATTCTAAACTATTTCCTATTTGGCACCTTAGTGTGGAAAAAAACCCTCAACTCTTCTAATAGTTTGGATTTTGACTATCCCCCAAATGCCCCGGTTAAAGGCTTGGTCACCAGCCTGTGGCACTATTGGGAGGTAGTGTAAACATTAGAGGTGAGGCCTAGTATAAAGAAGTCAGGGTGTGCCTTTGAAGGAGATATTGGGACTCTGCTTCTGCCTTGCACCCTGGTGGCCATGAAGTGAGCTGCAACTCCACCATACATTCCCAGCATGATGTCCTGTGCTGCCACCGACCCAGAGTAATAGGGCCAAGTGATGGAAACCTCTGAAACCATGAGCCAAAATAATCCTTTCTTCTTTATAAGTTGATTTATCTCATGGTTTTGTTACACTAACAGAAAGCCAACATTCCTCAGAGCAGAGAGGCAGAAACTATTGCAGCCATTTTTGCACCAGTAGGGGGCGTCTGAAACTGCCAGGGCCTGCTACACAAAGGTCATAACTGAAGCCAATCTAACAGAAGGCAGAGCCTAGAGATGGATGGAAACCAAGTCTCGATGACCTCATTTAAGCCATAAAGCCAGCCACTCCTGAAGCCAACCTAGCCCTGGGCTTTTGGTGAGTTGATCCAATACATTTCCTTGTTTTGCTTAAACCAATTTGACTGGAGTTTTCTATTTCATCAGAAAGGGCCCTAATTGATAAACCCTCCCACTCTAGCAATGGCAATTAGTACAAGAGAGTGACCTTTTTCTTATGACTAAGACATAGTGAAGTAAGTTCAGTCTGATTTAACACATCAGTAAGTTCAACATGAACCCTGGACAAGCTCTACTGGGCATAAAACTAACACGTGACACTTCCCCAATTTAACCCTGTAAGCTCTTGAGACACTGATGGCTGGGAGCTTCCTATAAATATTTCATGTCACCATCTGAGTTGATCAAGTTTCTCAAAGCAGATGAGAGTGAAGTAAGAGTGAGAGACAGAGGTTTCAATCAGGCAGCTGCTTGGTGATCCCTAAGCCCCAGGGAGACTTTTGATAAAACCTGGCTAAGAAACAAAGGCAGAGATTTTCAGTCCAGCCTGTCCTGGAAAGGCACTGTGTCATCTCATGCAATGAAACACAATAAGCAGTCTCTCTTCCAGGCCAAGCCCTGGGGGCTCTCTGCAGGTGCACTGGCAGAATACGAGGGGCTGGCAAAGGCCAGGTGGCTTTGTTCCCCTGCTGCCTCCTCCTTAGAAGTTGCTCATTACACAGTGAGCCAGTGGTGTTATATAACACGAGCTCAGCCTGATTCCACTAAAGTACAGGGGAGAGGAAAATATCTAAATGGCTTAAACACACTGCAGAGCGGGAGAGCATACGCAGATCCCTTTAGACTTTGACAGACGGGCAATGCATGGCAATCCTAATATGCCCTAGACTTCCTCTGAGGTGCCCCTTATAAAGGCAAACACTAGTTACATGATAAGAGTCTTTCAGAGTAGGACCAAGAATAGTAATGCCTGTATTTCTAATAATTCTTGGCATTGGCCAAGCAACTTCCTTTCATGAATCTCGAAGAGCTTTGCAAATATTTGCTGTAAAGTAACTTTACACACACGGGCACATATAACTGCACTTACTTTTGAAAATCACCCTTGTGAATAAGCAAAAGGTGATAACACACTCTACTTTTTAATTAACAAACATTTCCTCCTGTAACCGCATGTCTTCTGAGACAGTGAGTAAGAAATACTGCCCCCAGGAGATGGAAACGAGTCCAGCTGTTTTTTAACCCTTCGGGGATGTATGGGAATGCTGTGTAAAGAACCTAGTTTCTGAGCAAAAGTATGTAGGGCAAGAATGCTTTAAGCCAGTGAAGCGGGAAAAGGCAGAAAGTCCAGAGGCCGTGAGCATGGGAACAGCCATGCTTGTATGTAACCGAGCTCTGTCACACGTATGCAGGTCCTTCTGGGTCAATTTGTGAGGTCTCAGGAGTGAAGGCACACCCAAGGAAGTTTTATTCAGGGAAATAAATAGCAGCTGAAGCCAAAAAAGAAAGTTTAAATCACGGTCATCTAGAAGAAAAACACAAGATTGAAGCCAAAATTGAAGAGATAAGGGGCGAGGCAAGTTCAGAAAGATAAGCCAAAAGCTGAGAAAGTCAGGCAGAAAGGTCAAGTGCAAGGTAAGTCAGGGCAAATGGTTCTAGGAGAGAGGGGGAAAAAGGTGAGATTTTTGTTTTCACATTGTCTCCCATAATTGTGGGGGCTGATAGGTCTGAAATCCATCAGCCAGTCCAGCAGGCTCAAAATTCAAATAAGAATGGGCTTGAGTCTGATATGTGCAGAACAGACCAACAGGATTTCAACCCAAGCACAATTTCTGTGTCACAGTTTTAAGACAGAATTCCATCCTATCCAGGAAATCTGAGTCTCTGCTCTTATGGCCTTCAACTGATTGGATGAGGCCCACCCACATCATGGAGCATAGTCTACTTTACTTAAAGTCAACTGATTGTAAATCTTAATCATATCTACAAAATGTCTCCACAGCAACTTCTAGACTAGTGTATGACCAAGCAACTAAGCACAGCCTAGACAGTTGACACATAAAATAAAACCATCACATAGCATTTAAAGATGCTCTACAGAACCCGATGCTTACTAAGTTCCTTACTCATATGGCCTTACAGCTAAGAGACACTCTGTAGATGGGGAAATATAAGAAGCAGACAATGATAAGTAACACCTGGGTGACCCAAAAGACACAGCAGAATTTACGTCTCTTGACCCCCCCAGTCCTGAGCTTTCTCAGATTTGGAATCTAGGCATTCTAAGCTCCTACGCAGTTTCTTTTTTTATCAAACTTGGTAGGGTGTAAAAACAGCCATTTGCCTTTAAATGAGTGCCAGCTAGATGACATTCTAATCATCCAAAAGTCTATTTCTTCAATAACCTCAGGAAGAAGTTAGGGATAGCAGAAGGGTAAGGACAACAACAAAATGCAAGCGGTTCCAAGAGACTGGAAGGCATATGTGGACTTGGAACCTTGCCCTCTGCGGGGTTTATTTCTGAGCTGTCTCTATCTAACCAGCAATTCCTTTTGGAGATTCTCATTTGCACCCATCTTCATCTACTTGCAGGATTGAGTTGCATCAAGATGCGACTGCATATCAAGGCAGGGCTGCTCACTTTTCCATTCCTTGGGCCTAAAATGATGAATTGGGCTTGTTTATGACTTTTTGTGAATGAAGCAACAGTGTTTGCTGTATGGAACCATCTGTCCCGTGCACAGCATGGATTGTTTACATTGAAGCCCGCCTGGCTGGCATCCCTCGGAGGTCAGAATCCTCTTATGGCTGGGGTGGCTCCAGGGTGGCTCCATTTTTGTTGCTTAAAGCAACAAAAATCTTGGCAAAAATAATCCACAAGAGCATTATGAATGCAAAAACTCTTTCCACAACAGAGCAATTACCAGAGCAGCCTGGCGCTTTTCTGTGAGAACGAGGGCGTACTTGAAGAAATCATCAGAGACCAAGGCAGAGAGAAATGATCTATTACCATTCTCCCAATTTGCCCTGCTTTTATTCCTCTAAAATCATGGTTTGTAATGTGAGCGTTGCTGTGCTGTTTTTCCCCTGGCAGAAGAACAACCAGGAAAAACTCCACACTTCAATTGAGCAAGTACATGTGGATTTAAGTGGTATGCAGTGAATAACAATAGCTAATTGAGCACTTATTATGTGCCCAGGATTTCTGAGCATTTTACATGAACCAACTCATTGAATACTCACAGCAACTCTGTGAAGTAGGTACCATTATTTGTCCTTTATTTGTTTGTTTATTTATTTATTTAGGTACTCAGAGATTGAACGCTGGATTTGCACATATTTTGCAAGTGCTCTACCACCAGTTTGTACCCTCAGCCTAATTTTTATTTTTTATTTTGAATCAGAGTTCTGCTAAATTATGCAAGCTGCCTCTAACCTTGAACTTGCAATCCTCCTGTCTCAGCCTCCTGAGTTGCTGGAATTATAGGCGTGAGCCACCATGCCTGGCTTAAATATTTTTGTGTGTATTTGTATGTGTGTGGTACTCTGGAGTTGAACCCAGGGCCTCACACATGATTTTGCAGGTATTTTACCACTGAACCATGCCCCAGGCCCGTAGTCTCAGTTTTCAAAAGTGAAAATGAAACATAGATTAAGTCAGAGAAATATTCCATTTCCTAAACAAATATCATGGCCTATCAATTCTAAGATAAATATTTTGTCACATTTAAGATCACTGAAATTAGAATTTGTCTTGCATATTAGCATTGTGTCATAATTTACCAGGCAGCTTTTTTTCTTTCTTAGTGATGCTTAAAATAATGATGCATCGTATAGTCAATGGTGCTGGGAGTTAACTCAGTTGGTAGAACGCTGCACTGCAGTCTCTGAGGTCCCGAGTTCAATTCCCAGCACCGCAAAAATGGGAGAAGGGCCTGGCAATCCACTCCCAAGGCAATCCCGAAACAGTCAGCCATTGAAAACCCTATGAGGGTCGCTATGAGTCGGATACCGACTCAATGGCACCCAACAACAACAACAACATAGTCAATGGCATTGTAAACTTTATGAGATATGAAAGATGAGAGTAGTAGGGGGAGACAAGGCAGTTGGACCCTGGACTCCGTATTCTCAGGCAGTGCAAGAGAGAGTCCCAGCTGCCCAGGTGAGAAGAGGAGGGAAAAAGAAGATTCAATTTCAGTCCACAATTCAAAAAATGCACCAAGTCGAATTTCTTATTGTTATTATTATTACTATGACATTTCCATATATTCATATCATTGTACATTGCTCGTGTTCACACACACCCCCATTACCCTTCTCCAAGTGGGATTTCTTAAACCACCTCACCACTTACCTCCTCCTAAAATTGGTGGTTAAAAAGCTTTATTTAGTTGATTTGGAAATGGAAAAAATCCAAGGCAGCCTAAAGCAGTTTCTCAGCCTATTATTTTTTTTAACCCTAAACGCTTTTGATAAACAAAATTTCATTCTGGTTCGCCTTCCAACATCCCCAGGAATTCCTATCTGTTGACCCTTAACATCACCCTACTCAGAGTAAGAATATTGGTCTGGAATGATCCAGATTTTTCTTGTTCTGTGTATACTCAGGTATGGAGTTTTTGTTTTTGTTTTTGTTTTTGTGTTTTGGAGATCGCCTCAATGTTTACCCTAGGCTGGCCTGGAACTTGTGATCCTCCCACATCAGCCTCCCTTGCACTGCAATTATAGGCGTGCACCACCGCACCCAGGCAGCCGTAGGATTGGAGCCACCTTTCTCTCTCTCTCTCTTTCTCGCTCTCTCTCTCTCTCTTCTCAAGCATAATAATATTTACACAGCAGTAAACATAAAAAGAATGGGGAGAGTCAAAGGGTGAAGAAGGAGAATTAAGTTTACTGTGTGGGGTGTGTGTGTGAGTTTGCTTGGAATTGTTTTATTTTGTTTTGTTTTATATTTGGGTTGGTAAGGGGGAAAAAATCTCTATTTAAAAAAAAAAAACACAAAAAATCTGCCATTTTAGCCAATATTTTATTCCTGGTTTTTCTATCAACAGCACATTGATTTTGTTGCCCAGGAAACTGGTGGGAGTTTCTGGAGAACTAATTACCTCATTCCAAACCCAGAGGTCACTACACTCTCTCTTTTCAACTCTGTTTTTATATGAAACAAAGGCCATTCCTTGCAGAGCACCTGAGTCTCTCCAGAGTCTGAAACCTGAGCCTTGACTCATTCCTGGGATTTCGCACTTCCTGCTGCAAACCATATGTCAGGGTATAAGGGGAAAACCCTATAGTTACAGTTGGGAAGGGTGGGGGAGGAAAGATGAGGTCACCAATCCCTGCAGGAGGCAATCACAGCTCTAACCCAAGGCTGCTGGAAAAACATGTCTCAATAAATTAGATAGATTGTTTTCATAGCCCTTCCACTTCAGCTTTTGGCTTTTTATGGTTGGAAGAGTCTTTCCCTCTTCTCTGTGATACACAGGCTCTTCTAGACTTCTGCAAAAGCGAGTGGCCTGCCTGCCCTGACCTGTAATCTGTCTGGATTTTGTTCCCTGCACCTGGAAAGTTCTTTTAATTAGATGCATTTTATTCCCATCCTTTCTTTGGTGCAGACACCAAGTACAGAAGGCCTGAGGGGGAGATGGGACCTCTATAGTCAATAACCCAGACTGAGTGGAGCCTCATACGGGAGGCCTCACCAAGTACTTTAGCAAAAGATGCTGAGGGATGTGGATGAGTGCACCAGGGGAGTTTGCCCTCCCAAGGACACAAGGGTGGGAAGGAAGGCTCAATACCATGCCCCACTGTTGAAAGGAAGGCCAAGTCCTCAGCAGCACTTCAGCCACCAGTATGAGCTAGAAGAAATCCACCGCCAAGGTGAGGACATAATCACTATCTCTTACACAAAGAATAGCAGGAGTGTTTCCTTAAATATGACGGGCAGAAAACTACATGTCAAGATGATGGAGGAGAAAGGAAATAGGGTTTGAAATCTGACCAACCTAAATTTGAATCCTGCCTCTGCAGTTTGCTAGCTGCGTTACCTGCCATGAATGATCAGAATGCTCTGAACCTCTGTTTCTTCTTCTGAGATGAGAATTACCATAAAAAAATAGGAATAACTGTGAGAATTATGTTGTGTATTTGCAGTTCCTGACACGTAGAGGCATGGAATAAACATTCCACTGCATGCGATGCATCCTGCAGATCTCTGTGACTGACGTCTCTCCACGTGAGTGGATCAGGGCAGCACCTTTGCTTGTGAGGGAGCATCTCTTGAGACGGCAGTTATGCACTATTTTCTTTTCTATGACAAAGCTCAGACTTTTCCTATTCCTCAGCACACCTTTTCCGCTTCTCTCTGGGTTTACAAGGCCTCAGAAGTTAGAGCTGCATTTATTGCACTGCCTCTTACAAGAGACCGAGAGCACAGAAGCCTCCAGTCTTGCAGAAACTGTGCTGCTTGGGCCAATCTGGGTTAAAGTCATGGGCAGTTTACTATTTCATGCACTTCCCAAACCACCTTAAAGGGGTATCATCCCTTTCTTTCAGCTCTGTCCTGTGAAATTATTTCCATACTAAGTACGTTCTAGAAATCACTGGCTCTACTGCAGCTTCCACCAGTCCTTCCTATAGCCTAGAAATTTTTGAAATACCCATTCTTCGAGATTGGGGAAATGGTTGCCTCTGTGAAGCCCTTTCTGGTTGCCCAGATCCCTGGAAACTCCCTGCTTAGCACTGCAGCAGTGCTGCTAATCAGCACCATATGGCTTAGAAGGGGACTTAGCTGCTCCTACTTCACCGGGCTTGCTCATCTCTCTTGGTTGCTAAGTCCCTCAGCTAGGGCTGCCAGATAAAATATTGGATGCTCAGTCAAATTTGAATTTCAGATAAACAACAAATAGCTTGTTACTATATCTCAAGTGTTGTATCCCATATTTTTACTCTCTAAATCTGTAGCAAGAATGTCAGTCTCTCGTGCTTCTGCACTTGTAACAGCACCCAACATGGAGGGGAGACTGTTCTGGGCCACATCATGAAGGATCATCAAGCACTGAGCATTTATATTTGCCAGACACCATGCTACATACTTCATACCTACTAGGTCAAAGAGAAGGCTGGGATTTACCTCAGTTGGTAGAGCACCAGCCACTCTGCCATCTCTGAGGTCCCAAGATCAATTCCCAGCACTGCAAAAAATGGGAGAAGGACATGCATTCTGCTCCCGAGGCTATCCCAAAACAATCAGCCATTGAAAACCCTATAAGGGTTGCTATGAGTCAGACATAACTCAATGGCACCTAACAATAACAACAGGTAAAGAGATGGTAAAAAACATGTGTACATGAACATGCCATTGATAATACAAGGTGGAATATGATTTTTTTTAGGGCAATGTCATTTAAAGATCAAAAACTCAGAGCTATATGGGCTAGCACTGCTGTTTACTGTCCCTATGTCCTTGGGGATTAGCCTAAACTCTCCTTATTCTCCTCATTTGTAAGATGATGATGAAGATAATAGCTCCTTCCCCCTGGAACTGTGAGTAAAGATTAAATAAGGCACTGTTGTTGTTGTTAGGTGCCGTCAAGTCAGTATCCAACTCATAGCGACCCTCTGTACAACAGGGGAAACACTATTGTCAGTGCTTCTCTGCTGTTCATAGGGTTTTCAATGGCAGATTGATTTTTGGGAGGGGGTTGCCAGGTCCTTCTCCCAAGCCTGCAGCTTCTGATGTTCCCAGGCAGTCTCCCATCCAGGTACTAACCAGGCCTGACCCTGCTTAGCTTCCGAGATCTGACGGGATCAGATACCACAGGGCTATGGCTGCAGGCAAGGTACTGTACTAAGGGCTTATTATGGTGTCTAGAACACAGTAAGTTCTCAAGAAGTGGTAGACACTGTGTTGGTACTGGTGGAAATGATGTTGTTCTTATAGGAACTCAGAGAGGGAAACTCTTTGGCTTGAATAGTCAGTAGAACTTTCAAGGACCGGTTAGTTTGACAGGTCAGGGGATAGTCCCAGGAAAGCAAGAAAGTGAGAGGCATCTTTGGAATATGTTGAGCAGATTTACCTAGCTTCTTCAGTTTGCATTGAGATTAACTCAAAATCTTCTTTACCATCAAAATCTAAATAAACTTTAAGTCCTGATAGCTAAAAAAGAGATTTTGCTATCTTGGCTAAAGCAATTCACAGGTCGAAGGACACCCACTGAAAATGCAGTGATGGAATTTTTTTAAAGGAAACATTAGATATAATTCTGACACTTGATATCTGCCATTTCATCCCATTCCTAAACTTAGCGTAGTGAGATAATGTTCAGCAAGGCACTGAGGATGAATCTATCCATTGACAATGGAAAGAGGTGTACTCTTTAGTAATGAAACACTGAGGGTCCTCTCTAAAAATTCCTTTCCTCCCTTCTCTCCCAGAGGGGGACCTGGGTAAAGAAGTATGGGCCCAGCACTCAGGACCTTTTGCTGGATCTGAGCTTTTGCTAAGGTTTCTGCTCAGAGCCAGGGTTGTGGGAATGAAACCAGAGAGGGTGCCAGATGGCAGGGTGTGGGAAGTCTCAGGCTGGAAAGGGATGGCCAAGATAAACAAGCGACTGGAGGTCTGAAAAATGAATGGATAAACATGCAAACCAAAGTCAACAGTGCTGGAGAAGCTAACCGGGGCTCCACAGCTGGAGAGGTTTTGACATGTGAGTTCAGTCCCAAGTCCATGAAAGAACTTGTGTGCATCTGATTCTGAGGCATCCCTGCCTTTGAAAGGGCCCTGGGGGAGGGGAGTGTCACACAATTCGTACAGAAATGCAAGAATTGTCAGATTTTCATCAGCAGGCCTTTTAGGACTTCTTAAAAATCCATAGATGACTGGACACTGATTGATATTAAAGATTAATGTTAATTTTTAATATGATAATGGTATTACATTTTTAAAAGAATATTTATCTTTTAGAGCTATATATGGAACAAATTTTAGATGAAATGATGATGTTGTGAATTTACTTCAAAATGATCTGGGAGCCCGGTGTGGTGACGTATGCCTGTAATCCCAGCAGCTCAGGAGGCGGAGGCGGGAGGATTGCAAGTTCGAGACCAGAGGCAGTCTGCGTAATTTAGTGAGACCCTGTCTCAAAAAAAAAAAAAAAAAAAAGCTGGAGGTGCAGCTCAGTGGTACAGCACTTGCAAAGCATGCAAGTGTGAGACCCTGGGTTCAACCCCCAGTACCGAAAAAAAAAAAAAAAAAAGATCTGGGAGTGGAGGCTGAGGATGGAGCATAAACTGATAATTGTTTAAGCTTAGAGAATGTTATCTTCTGACATTTATGTGATGACTGAAACTTTTCATAATAAAAGGGTTGAAATAAAAGTTGTAAAAGATGCATTTATTTTGTATCATTTTTTAAAAATCTGAGGTCCAATACAATCTATTTTTTGTTATTGTGGAGTTTTTGCTTTATTTTTTGGTTATTTTTTCATTCTTTGGTTTATGGGGTTTGGGGTTTTCTTTTTGTGCTTTTGTTTTTGCTGCTGCCGCCGCCTCCTCCCCCTCCTCCTCCTCCTCCTCCCCCTCCTCCTCCTCC
>VMDO01000558.1:263016-285872 GCA_007922755.1 Pedetes capensis | reverse complement strand
ATCTTTTTTGTATGCTGTTGTATTCTGTTTGCCAGAATTTTATTGAATATTTTTGCATCTAGATTCATAAGGGAGATGGGTCTATAATTCTCTATCTTAGATGAGTCTTTTCCTGGTTTGGGTATCAGGGTGATGATAGCTTCATAGAATGTATTTGGGAGTGTTCCCTCCTTTTCGATTCTTTGGAATAATTTGAGGACAGGTATTATCTCTTCTTTAAAAGTTTGGTAGAATTCCGCCGTGAATCCATCCAGGACCTGGGCTCTTCTTTGTTGGGAGACTTTTAATTACCTTTTCTATTTCTGTGTAGGTAATGGGCTTGTTTAGGTCAGTTATGTCTTCTGGGGAGACTCATTCTTGATAAAGGTAGGGAAAAGCAAGGTGCATGTTATCACTCTCCTATTCAAGATGGCAGTGGAGGTCCATGCCTCTTCATTTACATTGTAAATATTGAAAAGACAATGTAAAAGTACCTTTGCAGATAGAATTTTTCACAAAGAAAAGCCAGCGCAACTGAAAAGTTATGAGTTCATTAAGATGGCTGAATATATCACCCCACTTAGAATGGCGACTATCAAAAAGACAAATGCCAGGCGCAGTGGTACACGCCTGTAATCCCAGAGGCTCTGGAGGCAGAGGCAGTAGGATCGCAAGTTTGAGACCGGAAGCAGTCTGCGTATCTTAGCGAGACCCTGTCTCAAAAAGTAAAAAAAAATGGGCTAGGGGTGCTGCTCAGTGGTCCAACACTTGCAGAGCATGCAAGCGCGAGGCCCTGGGTTCAACCCCCAGTACCACAAAAATTATTATTATTATTATAATAAGTGCTAGTGAAGATGCAAAGGAAAAGTTTTGTGCATTGTTGGTAGGAATGTAATTTAGTACAACCATTGTGGAAAACAATGTGGGAGTTCCTCAGAAACAACTAATATGATCCAGCAATCCCACTACTTGGTATATACCCAAAGGGACTTTTTTTTTTGAAACAAGGTCTTGCTATGTAGCGCATGCTGGCCTCGAAGTTGCAATTTTCCTGCCCTCGTCTCCCAAATGCTGGAATGACAGGTGTGCACTGCCACACCTGGCTTGATATCCAGAGGAATTAAAACCAGAATGCCAAAGGTATCTGCACTCCCATGTTTACTGCAGCACTATACACACTAGCCAAGATGTCAATTGACCAAAATGCCCTTTGATGTGACTATAGTAAATAAAAACAACCTATCATCTAGAATTATTCAGCATAAAAAATTAAATCCTGTCATTTATGGCAACATGGATGAGTATGGAGAACATTAAGATAAGTCAGACAAATACAATAGATCCTCGCTTATATGCAGATTAGAATAGCGGTTACCAGGAGTTGGGGTGTGGGAGTATGGAAAGAGGGTGGTTAACAAGTACAGTGCACAGTTGGATAGGAAGAATAACTTCTAACTTTCTACAGTGGAGTAGGATAACTGTAGTTGGCAATAATTAATTGTGTATTTAAAAATAGTAAAGAGGATTCTGAATGTTACCAATACAAAGGAAGGATAAATGTTTGAAATGGACAATGTTCATCTATATGGGAATTTTCTTTAGGATATCATTCAAATCAATAAGAAAGATACATTATTGAATACATGGTAGGGGACAACTGACCACATTTCAAAAAAGTGAATGTCCTTTCTCATACATACAAATAAAAATTTTAGATGAGAAAGTTTTATAACTAATGTTATAATCATATTAGGAAAGAACACAGAATATGTTTTAAATGTTGGAGTTTGGAATGTTTTCTAAATATGACATAAAACCAGAGACTTTAAGAGAAAAAATTAATAGGTTCAATGTCTCAAGAAAAGCCTATATGATGAAATACAGTCACTAAAAATAAAAAAACCTCTCAAGTCTTCACCCTGCCATAACAAGTGAAACTGAACAAACTAAAACATCAACAGCTCTTAGACATATCGAAGAAGTGAAATATGGCAAACCATTGTCCCAAAAGATGGAGAAACATTAAATACAGAGAATCACAATTCAATTGAACAGAAGCCCATGAACAAAGACCTCTACAGGAATCAGTACTCGAGTAGAAAAACAAATTATCATTGGCATATTGCTAGAGATTGAGTGTGGATGAGATTCAGAGATAAAAGGCCAAGGGGGCCAGTGTGGTGGTGCTCACTTGTAACGCCAGTACTTGCAAGGCCGAGACAGGGGGATCAGGAGTTTGAGGCCAGTTTGAGCTACATAATGAGCCCCTGTCTCAAAAATTCATGGACTATGGGAGTAGCTCAGTGGTAGAGTATGTGTCCTATGCATAAGGTTCTGGGTTCAATCCTTAGCACTAGCTAAAAAAAATAAAAATTAAAAAGAGACTCAGCTATGAGGTGGGCGGGATCTCACACTTTAGTAAGTTTGTTCTGCTGGAGCTCGACCAGGTCTTAAGGGAATACTGGAGAAAAGTCTCCTTATGCTACTGACAGAGGAGGGGAAAAGAAACCATTTTGAAATAGGCCAGAGCCCTGAAGCCCTCCCCCAAGAAAAACTAGTTTCCTAGCACCTAACCTCCCTGGAGAATGGAAGTATCCAGTTCCAACCTCATCTAGCCTCCCATGTGGAAGGAGGAAAATACACAACTACAGCCCCCTTCAGCCATCCTAAGGGGAGATGTGGATAACAGAAACAGGTGAAGGCCACAGCCTAAGGACACAGGTTCCCCAAAAAGACTGAGATGTAATTGTAGGACTACAGAACATTTCTCCTCCATACCTTACCCACTACATTACTAAAGACATATTGACCACAGTTCCTTACATAAACCATGTCTGTCTTTCAACAGAAAATCACAACGCATACTAAAATGCAAAATAATTTGAAGAGACTGAACAAGCATCAGAACCAGGGTCAGATATGAAAGAATGTTGGGATTTTCAGACCAGAACTTTTTAAAATCTGAGCTTAATATGCTAAGGACATTAATGGAAGAAGTAGACAATGTGCCAGAAGGTTAACGTAGGCAGACAGATGGGAATTCTAAGAATTAAAAATACCAAAGATAAATACTAGCAAAAATAAAGAATGCCTTTGATGGGCTCATTACTACACTGGACATGGCTGAGAAAGGAATCTCTAAGTTTGAGGATAAAACAAAACTTCCAAAACTGAAAAGAAGAGGGGGGAGGGGGAACAAAGCATAATAGAAAATCCAAGAATAAGCCAGGCATGGTGGTGCACACCTGTAATTCCAGCACTCAGAAGGCTGAGGCAGGAGGATCAACACAAATTTAAGGACAGCCTGAGCTACCTAGCAAGACCCTGTCTCAAAAGATACCAAAAACTACAAAAGATGTAGTGTATACATAATGGAAATACCAGAAAGTGAAGAAAAAGAAACAGAACCAAATATTTGAAGCCCTAATGACTGAGAATTTCTCCAAATGAAGGTTAAACACTAAATCACAAATCTAGAAAGCTCAGAGTACACCAAAATAAATGCCCAAAAGACTAAAACTAGACATGATATATTCAAACCTCAGAAAGTCAAATATAAAAATACCTTCAAAGAAGCCAGAGGAACAGAGATAATTACATACCACTTTTTCTCAGAAATCATGTGAGCAAGAAAAAAATGGAATGAAGTCCATGAAGTTGAGAGAAATGTACTCTGTGAAATTACCCTTCAAAATTGAAGGAGAAATGTTTTCTCAGATTAAAAAAAAAAAAGTGTTTTGTTGTTTTTTCGTCATGCCAGGGATCAAACCCAGGCCCTTGGCATGTACTCTTACCACTGAGGTGCATCCCTAACCCCAAACAAAACTGAGCAAATTTGTTATCAGTAGACCTGTCTTGCAAGAAATGTTAAAAGTTCTTCAGAGAGGGAAAATTATGTAGATCAGAAACAATCTACATAAAGGAAGAGCATCAGAGAAAGTATAAATGAAAGTAAAATAAGAACTTTTTCTTATGCTTTACTGACCTAACAGGTAACAGTTTGTCTAAAATAATAACCATGTATTCAGTTATCTGTCTGTATATACACATATACACATACACGTATACATATATACACATTCATTTCACTGAAGCATATATATACATACATGCTTCAGTGAAATGAATGACAGAAATTATACAATTTCTGTTATACAAGAGAAGAATTATACAAGAGAATTATACAAGAGAAGAATTATACAAGAGAAGAAGAGGAAGAATCAAAAATATTTTGCTATTATAATGTACTTGTTATTTAAAAGTGGACTTGTTTTAATTGTATATTGCAAAAATCTAAGGTAACCACTTAAAACACAAATGCTTAGAAAGGAGAGAAAATGGAATTATAAACTGCTCAATTAAAACCACAAAAGACAAACTGAAAAAATAGTAACAAAGAACAGGGGTAACGAATAGAAAACAATAATAAATATGGTATATATTAATCCACCCATACCAAACACAGTGTATCAATTAAAACATAGACTGTGAGTGGATTAAGACAACACTCAAATATTTATCATCTATGAGAAACCTATCTTAAATACAAAGACATAGATTAAAGGTAAAGGGATACAGAGAGATTTATCATTCTACCAATATCAAAGCAAGAGTTGGTATACTAATTTAAGACAGAAAAGACTTCAGAAGAGGGAGGTTATCAGATATAAAGAGGAGCATTATATAATGATAAAAAGGTTATTATTCCAGGGAGACAGAACAATCCTTAATGTGCTCCTAACAGCATCAAAGTACATAAAGAAAAACCTGATAGAACTAGGAGAAATAGATGAAGCCACAATTATGGTCAGAGAGTTGAACACACCCCTCTATGAGAAATAGGCAGACCCAGCAAGCAGAGAATTAGTAAACACATAACTGAACTCAACACCACCATCAATCAACTCAACACAATGGGCATCTTTAGATCACTTCATCAAAAAAGAGGATAATACACATTCTGCACAAGCTCATGTGGCACATTCAAAAAGTCCACGTTCTAGGCCATAAAACACATTATAACAAATTTACATGAACAGAAATCATTTGGTGTCTTCTCCCAGCCCACCACAGAATTAAATTAGAAACCAATAGGAGAAAGATAGCTATAAATTAGGGGTCCCTAAATGCAGGGCAATGGACCAGCACCAGTCCATGGCCTGTTAGGAGCCATGCCACACAGTAGATGAGTGGCAATCACAAGTGAAGCTTCATCTGTTTTTCCCCATTTGTGTGAATTATCCTGAAACCACCCCACTGTCTGTGGGAAAACTGTCTTCCTCAAAACCTATTCCTGGTGCCAAAAAGGTTGAGAACTATTGCTATAAATCTCAAATTATTTAGACATTAACACAGTTTGAAATAACACATGAGTCAAAGAAATCTCAAGAAAACTTGTATTTTGAACAAAATGAAGATAAAAATACAACTTATTAAAATTTGTGGAATGTAGCAAAAGTAGTGCCTAGAGGGAATTTTATTACCTGAATTGCATACATTAAAAACAAAGATCTAAAAATCAGTAATTTAAGCTTCCACCTTAAGAAATGAGGAAAAGATCAAATTCAAAGTATTCAGAAGGAAAGAAATACTAATAAGTACATCAGAAATCAATGAAATTGAAAACAGGAAATCAATACAGAAAATGAACAAAAACAGAAGCTTGTTCTTTGAAAAGATCAAAATTGATAAGCTGCTAATCTGGCTAAGAAAAAATGGAATAATTTACTAACATCAGAAATAAAAGACCATCACTACAGATCCCATGAATAATGAAATGATGATAAAGTAATATTAACTCTACCCACAAAATGTAAAACAATACTCCTAGAAGCTAACAAATGAAAAAATTTTGGTAAGAAGATAACCAGGAGTACATTAATGACTTTACAACACTAAAGGCATGATCGAGGCAAGAAGTAATTGATAAGCTGGATCTTCACTGAAATTAAGACACTCTTAGTAGGGCACCATGGCGTATGCCTGTAATCCCATGCCTGTGAGTTTGAGGCTAGAGGCAGCTTGCACAACTTGCCAAGACCCTCTATCAAAATAAAAAATGAAAAAGTGGGTGGAGATGCTTCTTGGTAGTAAACTGCTTACCTGGCATCTGTGAAGCCCTGGATTTGACACCTGGCACCACAAAACAAAAACAAAATCCCATTTCTGCTCTGTGAAAGAAAGCCACAGGTTAGCCACACACTGGGGGGAAATATTTGTGAAAGAGACATCTGATAAAGGACTGATACACAACCTATACAAGGAAGTTTAAAAACAGTAAGAATATAGACAACCTGATTAAAGTATAGGCAAAAGATTTAAACAGTGTTCACTAAGAAAGATTTACAGATGGCAAGTAAACATATGAAAAGATGTTCAACATACTATGTCATTAGAGAACTGAAAACTAAAAACAATAAAATGCCATTACATACCTGTTAGATTGGTCAAATTCCAGACATTGACAACATAAAAAATTGATGAGGATATGGAATAACAAGAATTCTCATGCATTGCAGGTGGGTATGCAAAATGGTATAGCCACTTTGGAAGACCGTTTTGTACTTTCTTTACAAAACAATATACTCTTCCCAGTGATCCAGTAATCACACCCCTTGGTATTTACCCAACTGAATTGATATTTTAACAACTTTATTTAGAACTGCAAAAAGTTGGAAGTCACCAAGATGGCAAGTGAGTGTACAAATAAAAGTTGGACATCCAGATAATGGACTATTATTCAGCACAAAAAGAAATGAGCTATCAAGCCATAAAAAGACACAGAAGAGCTGAATGCTGTGGCATACCTCTGTAATCACAGGTTTGAGGCCAGAGGCAGTCTGCACAAGTCAGTGAAACCTTGTCTCCAAAAGAAAAAAAAAAAAAGGGCTGAGTGTGTAGGTCACTGGTGGAGCACTTGTCTAGTAAATAAGTGTGAGGCCTTGCATTTAACCCCCAGTTCTGGGGGAAAGGGAAAAAAAAAAAGACAGGAGAAATTTAAATGGATAGTTCTCAGTGAAAGAAGCCAATCTGAAAAGACTACATACTAATTCCAAATATATGACATTTAGAAAGAGGCAAAGCTATAGGGAAACTAAGAAGATTAAGTGTAAGGAGTTGGAGAAAGAAAGGGATGAAGAAAGCACAGATTTTTTAGGGCAGTGAAAGTATTTTTTAAAATGGTGGGCATTGGTCAGTGGTAGAACACTTAGGTTCAATCCCCAGCACCACCAAGAAGAGAAAAAAACCTTAAATGGTGGGTACATCATTTTATCTTTGTTAAAACCCATATAATGCACAACACTAAGAGTGATCCCTACCTACACAATGGCTTTGGGTGATAATATGTTAATTTTGATTATATCTTGCCCCAGAAAAATATTTTTGGAGTATTGGGAAGGTTTGAATTTTGTTTGAATTCAGATATTATGAGTTATTGTTGATATTGCTAATGTGTGGTAATGGTATTTAGAGAATGTCCTCAATCTGAGACCTACACTGAAAGAGGGATGAAGTATGATATCTACAAATTTCCCATGGTTCATCAAACATAAATGTGTATATGTATACATTTTACTTTATATGTAATGTGTATATATATTAAGATATATACATTTTACATCTGCATCAAGGAAAAATAGAAAACAATAAGTGAAACTAGGTGAAAAGTACTAAAAGAATTCACTTTAGGCTGGGGATATAGCTCAGTGGCAAGCACTTGCTGAGCATGTGCAAGGCTGTGGGTTTGATTCCTAGTGCGTGCGCACACACACACACACATTTTTTTCCTGTTTACCTATTCAAAGTTTTCTATAGATTTGAAATATTTTTTTAGCCAAGTATGGTGGTGCACACCATAATTCCAGCATTCAGGAGGCTGAAGCAGGAGATCTGCAAGTTTGAGGCCAGTTTGGGCTACATAGAGAGAACATCTCTCAAACCAACAAACCAACCAACCAATTTGAAAATTTTTGACAATAAAAAGTTCAAGGATAATTTATTCCTGCACACTAGAAATAACATTTTAAAAAGATATAATAGCATCTATATATAGTACATACCTAAGAAAAAAATTATAACAAAAAATGTTCAAGACTTCTTGGGCGATTATAAAGTTTTATTAAAACATTAAAATGACTTAAATAGATCTATATTCATGGGTTGGCAGCCTCCATCATAATGATATAAACTCTTCCAAAATGGTTTACAGACTCATTGCAATTCCAATTAAAACATCAATGTGTTTGGTTTATTTTTTGGTGTGGAAATTAATAAGCTACTTCTTTCTTTCTTCTTTTTTTTTTTTTTCTTGCCATACTTGATGGTTGAATTCATGGCTCAGACATGTTTTGCAAATGATCTACCATTGAGCTGTACTCCAAGCCCATTTTTTACTTTTTGAGATAGTTACATAGGCTGCTTCTGGCCTCAGACTTTGATCCTCCTGCCTCTACCTCCTGAGTGGCTGGGATTAGTTATGTACCACCACACCATGCACTTGATAAACTGTTTCTAAAATGTATATTGAAGAGCAAAGAATCAAGAGCCATTAGCTCCTAGAGAATAAAGTGAGAAGGATTTGCTATACTATATGCCAAAAAATTTTAAAGTATAGAATAATGAGGAGAGTGTATATTGGGACAGGAAAAGACCAATATGACAAAACAAAGAGCCCATAAATACATAGATGCAAGCATATATTGATGCTAAATATATAACAGAGAAGGCACTTCTTCAAAGCAATAGGGGAAGGAAGGTCTTTTCAACAAACAGTGCTGGCATAATAGACTTGCCATATAAAGAACCAAAGAATTACTTCATGCTACATACTAAAACAGTTCCAAGTTGGATGAAATCTAAATGTGAGAGGCAAAACTATAAAGCATTTAACAAGAAAATTACTAACCATATTTTTTACCTACAGAGAATTTTTTTTAAAATGAAATAAGCTAACCACAAGTAAAATATTGATATATTTGGACATATTAAAATTAAAATGTTATCAAAAACATTGTGAAAAGATGAGCCACAAAATGGGAAAAGATTATGCAACATCAAGAACTCATGAAGTAGTATACAGAATATATAAAGAACCCCTTGCAAATTTATGAGAAAAATAAGTGAAAGATTTTAACATATACTTTGTTCACCAAAGATGATATCCAAATGGACAATAAACATATTAAATGTGTAAGGCCTCCTTTGATATAAGGAAAATGTTAACTTTAAAGCATGATGAGATACCATTATACACCTACCATTTTTTGGTAAAAATCAAAAAGTCCATACACCCTGGGGGAAATGTAAATTAGTCCAAGAATCTTTGGAAAACAATTTGGCATGATCTAGTAAATTTGAATACAACAAACCCTGTGACTGTGTGGTCCCCCTCTTATGTAAGTATCCTATTAAACGTACATACCCCAGCATACATATTCACAAAATCCATAGCAGCACTGTCTGTAATATCCCCAAACTTGAAAAAAATCAAAATGAAAAAATACATTCATACAATGGAATAAACAAACTACAGCTTCACACATGATCTGAACATACAAACATAAAGTTTAGTAAAAGAAGTATCAAAAGTGTTCAATATAATTTGATTCATATGAATTTCAAAAATAAGAACTAAGTTGGATATGATGGTACCAATCATCCCAGCACTCAAGAGACTGAGGCAAGAGGATTGTGAATTTCAGGCAGCCAGGGCTACATGGTGAGACCCTGTCTCAAAAATAAATAAATAAAATAATTTAGTATTTAGAGATGTATGTTGTTGTTGTTGTTAGGTGCCGTCGAGTCGGTATCTGACTCATAGCGACCCTCATAGGGTTTTCAATGGCTGACTATTTCGGGATTGCCTTGGGAGTGGATTGCCAGGTCCTTCTCCCATTTTTGCGGTGCTGGGAATTGAACTCAGGACCTCAGAGACTGCAGCGCAGCGCTCTACCCACTGAGCCAAATCCCAGCCCTAGAGATGTATAGATAGGTGGTAAAACTATAAAAAAGAAAAGAAATGAAGAGTAGGGATTGTGTCAAAGTGGAGAGAAGGTGTTGGAATGGGGAAGAGCATATGGGGAACTTCTGAGGTGTTGGAAATGTTCTTTCTTCACCTGGTGATCACATGGGTGTTTTTTTCTATTATTTGCTTAAAATATGTGTGTGCACACATTCTGCATATACTTGTTCCATATGTATATTCCACAATAAAATACACAAATGACCAGTAAATATGAAAAAGCATCCAATCCCACTAGTAAGTAGGAAAATGAAAATTAAAATAGTGATTACCTGTCACGATTTGCCAATGGAACAAGCATTCTCATATGATGTCTATAAGAAAGTAAATTAGTAAGGTCTTTTTGAAGAATAATGTGGCAATATGTATAAAAAATATAAAACTCAGTTATCTTGTGAATCTTTGATTCCAATTCTCAACACTGTATCCTAATAAAATACTAGTATATGCACTCAAGATAGGCATACAAAAATGTTTTTCATTTGCTACAGCATGGTTTGCAATAGTGAAAAGAGTAAATAAATATCAATAAGGGCATATTTACAAAAAAATTTTATAATCAATACAATGAAATACTATGCAGCTATTAAAAATAAAATACATTTTTGTGAACTGACATGGAAGATCTCAAAGACATGCCAAGTAAATAAAGTAACAGAATCACACATACATAGCATAATCCTGGTTTTAAAAATATAAATATGTACATATATTTATATAGATATATGGAAAACAGACTATAAACGTATATTCTAACCTGTCAGCAATGATTAGCAGGAACTGGTAGGAAGAGAACGAGGGTAAAGATGGCACTTTCACATCTTACTCCATACATACACATATTATATATAATTACATATTGAAGAACTATTTGTATATTTTTAACAAGTAGTATAGAAAAAAATTGTGTTATTTGTTCTATTCTAACAAGACTAATCCAATACACTTGGAAATAATTTGCTTTCAAAATTCTTTTGTTTCTCAGGGCCTTGAGAGACGTTAGAGATGCAGTAACAGGGCTGTCAGCCATCAGTGGATGAGTTCTGTGTAGGACACTAAGTGATTTGGTCCATCTCCAGGCTGGGCCCTTGAAAATATTTACCTACATTCTCATATCCCAGCTCACTGGCAATAGCAATGTTTGCCCAAAGCACTTTGCTAAAGTAAATAAGTTCTGGTATGGATCAAATTACATCCATACCAAGTATATATGTGCTTGTTAAGATGCATGTTTAGATCCAAATTAGTGATCACATCCGTGGGGAGTCACTTTTGAAATAAGTAATTTTCATCTGGACTCCTAAGTAAGGACCCTACACCCCACTAAATCACCTGCTAAGAATTTGTCTTCCCTTTCTTCTTCCCTCCCTTCACTCCACCCTGTTTCCAAACTGAATTATCTATTTCCTGTAACAGTGGAAGAGAGAGTAAGCCTGATCATAAGTTATTCAAAATCAGTAGTGAATCAAATCAGTAGTGAACCAAAAGCATTATAGTATATTTATGAAGGAAAATCCAACTACATGAATACATTTGGTGTGCTTTTATTTTGATGGGAGTCATACCACAGGAAGGGAAATTGCGAGAGTACCCTTCACTCTTCCAGAAGCTTGGCTGTTGCCTTGCTGTGTCAGAGAAAAGCAAGACTAAGCAAGCAATGCTGGAGACCACCCTGTTTCCATATGCATACTAACAGGAGATGAGCCACCTTGGAAATGATTTTTGATTAACAGAAGAGGATCACACACACGTTAAATACAAATAGAAGCACATCAGTACACGCAAGTCATTAGCCTGGTCCTCCAGCATCCACTGGCATGCACCTTCCCAAAGGATCACTTACTCAATGGGGTCGACACTAGGCCTCGTTATTCCTTTTATCTCCAGAATGGAAAATAAACTAGGAACTAAAGACATCCAATATTGATGCTTTATTTCCATAAGTCACCAATAAAAGAATGAATTTAATTTTAATACATTTATCCTTATGTGATTTTTAATAAAACACTTTCAAAACATTTTGTACACTTCAAGCCACTCAGAACTGCATTTCTATAAATGTGATTTGTTGGGATGAGGTGCCAAGATGTCTCTGTACAAAGATGTACAATATGTACAGTCACTGCAGGTACAAGCTGTGCAAAGCAGAGTCTAAAACACTAATTCATGCCAAGGCTTAGAAAACATTTCAATACATACGACTAAAGCTTGAAACTGCGTTGTGGTTTTTTTTCCTTGGACAAATGATTACTTTATAAACAAATATATGTATATGTCTTATAGAAAGAATAATTTGACTCCCCAGCTCAGTCAGCACCATGCAGCTGACTGGACATATTATGGGGCCGCTCTCTTAGGCGTCCTTCTTCAGTGCGCCATTTTGTTCCTCTCAACAGCTGTCTCATCACTGAGCTGCTGCCGCTGCTGCCTTTGACGGAACCACAGCAACACTAGGAGACTTAAATTTGGGGAGATAAAGGCCAAACTTGTTCTCAATGCCAGCAAAAGTAGCTGTGGCAAGTCTGTATCCACCAATATGATCAGGATTGGCAGGAGGAAGGTCTGCGATGCGTGACTTAGGTGTTGGTTCTGAGCCAGAGGGTTTGCTGTTGATGGGAAAAAGCCAACAGTTAGACAAGGGCGGCTTACATCGGAACATTTTCAGTCTGACCCATGTGCCACAAAAAGATTGTTTGCTTCAACCAGTTCTATGTCATCTATGCTTCATTAGTTATGATTTACAGCTGTTTTATATAGCACAACATTCATATATCTGATTTAGAAGAAAAATGGCCTCAATTTCAATTCTTATATACATAAAAACATAGACATAGAAGAAAGATCAGAAAAAGATACACTCAAATAGTAACACTTTTGGGGAAGTAGGGTTAGGGATTTTTTTTTCATTTCTACTTTTCTATTTTCCAAATTTTCTGCACTAAGCATATACGAAATTAATCATAAAAGTATACATTTTTATTTTGATATAATTTATAATTTTTTAAACAGTAGATTCATAAAGTTGTCACTAAAAGAGAAATAGATTTAGTTCTTAATTTTATGGAATATGAAACATAGAAAAGCCTGATCTTACTTTTTGTAACATGGAATCATAAGATTGCTGTTCTCACTTTTTTTTTTTAAAGTCCCTCTACTTCTTGGTTCAAATGGCTATTTCCCTACTTAGTCTTTAAGCAGGAGAGGGGTTCACAGGTTTATGATGGGAAGACTCAGAAACAGCATTTTGTCTTCTGATAAAAAGCTGATAATTGCTTATTTGGGGTACAACTTCCCTATCCAGAACATTCATTAAGTAACACCTTTTTCTCCAGTGTAAGCTTTAAGTGCTAAGCTTCAAATAGCCCAGTTTTTGAACTATACTCATGGATGATATCCATGAGTATAACCTAAAATGCCTGTAGCTATACCACTGTGCTGTCCAATCCCATCAGATCTCGTAAGTTAAGCAGGATCGGGCCTGGTTAGTACTTGGATGGGAGACCATCTCAGAATACCAGGTGTGTAGGCTTGGGAAAAAGACCCAGCAACCCACTCCGAAAAAACAATCAGCCATTGAAAACCCTAAGAATAGCAGAGAAGCACTAATAATAGTGTTTCGCCTGTTGTACGTAGGGTTGCTAGGAGTCGGGCAATGACTCGATGGCACCTAACAATAACCTAAAATAGCTCTATAAACATCTATACCTATCTTATAATAAATCATGGTAAACAATGAAATATCAGAGGTGCAAAGGGGCCTTTGAAAGTAAATTCACAAAAGTGTTACTAGTACACATTTAGATTACTTCTAGTGAAATGGCCATATTAATAAAATCCACAGAATAAGTACCCAATTCCATAAAGCTCAGTATTTGCCTAAATAAGACAATTATTCACATAGCATTTAAAAAGTGCTGCTTCCCTAAACCTTCTCCAAAGAGCTATTTAATATTATGTATTGTATCACTCTGTCAAAGTCTTACTCTTTTTTAACAATAAAGCTTTTTTTTTTTCTTTTTTTGTGGTACTTGAGGGTTGAACCCAGGGCTCACATATTATCTTGCAAATGCTTTTCCACTGGGCTGCACCCCCAGCCCTTTTCTTATTTTTCATCTTGAGCAGGGTCTTGCTAAGTTATGCAGGCTGCCTCTGGCCTGGAACCTGTGATCCTCTTGCCTCCACCTCCCAAGTGGATTAGAGGGTGAGCCACTGCACTACCAACATTGAAGCTTTTTAAACCCCACTATTTCAAATGCATTGGTCTTGTAGGAGTCTGTTTCATCAATTTTCTAAAGAGTCCCCAAAATGCCTTTGTAAACAGAACACATACTTATTTTGCTTTTGTTGATTTCTTTAAAAAGGAATTAAACAGCTGCACTTACAGGCCTCCAAAATCAATGTAAAACCACCGCTGAAGAAGTTCGTAGGTGACCAAAGTAACGCCAAACTGGGGAGAGGATCGAAACACTCGAGCTGCAAAAGAGAGGTAGGGATGGGGTCAATTTAAAACCAGGACAACTGTGGTAGAGACAATCATTGAGTAACAAGGACACTAAAGCCAGCCAGCTGGCCATTTTGTGTGGTGCAGCCTCTACCTGCGGTCCCTTTCCAAAACGCTGAGGGCCCTTCTTCCCGGAGTATCTTTCTGAAACAGTCAATGACACCACTGTATGTTGTCTGGCCAGCACGGGCGGCCACTTGCAATCTTGTCTTGATGACATCAGCAGGGGTCACCAGAGAAGCAGCAGGCACACCTTTCAGGAAAAAGGCACATTTAATTTATGCAAAGCACTTTATACAGAATAGAAATACTGCTAACACCTAACAATATGATCTGCAACTTCAACCACTGGAGGGGACCTCAAAGATCCTTAAGTAGATATCTAGGCACTAATGGAAGAAAAAGGGCATAGAGGAGATCACTGGCTGCTTTGGTATGATCAGGGCAAAATTATTTTGTCTTCCACTATATTGTATGATTCCAAAGAACTGTGAGAGAGAAAAAATGCAACAGTATTAACAGGACAATTCCCAAGTGTTCCCTTTCAGTTTCAATTATTTTTATCTCCTTTTTTCTTCCTTGAATAAGATACATGTATTTTCATGTATAATATGAGGATAATGTCAATTTAATGAGGTGCCGGATGTATCTGGCACCAAACTATAGTGTTGTTTGCTGCCTGCTGCCAGCCACACAGTGCGAGGTGAAATTCAACACCAATAATCACTCACCTGTTGGAGGCGCTAACGTGCGAGGTGACTGTGACTGCCTTCAGACATGCTCATTACTACTGGAGGAAAGGAGGCCAGGCAACCAGTAAAGAAACAACAGGGGAGCTGATCATCAAAAGGCCTTTCTGTCCCTCCCCTGCGCCCAAACTCCCTGTCATGTAGAGATTGATTAGCAGCAGGACACCAAAGATGAATTTCACAACCACACCTTTTACTTATGAAACAAAACAGGACACAAAGGAGCAACATCACCTCTCCCAGAGGGAAGAAATTCAATTTGGCCTAAATATCACTGTATCATCACTGGGCAGATGGAACTGCTGGGCTTGTGAGGGGCCCTGGTAGAGAAGGATGCACAAACCTTCTTTCCCAAAAGCCCTGCACCCAATTCCAAAGAAGCTGGGTAAATTCCTGCCTTTGGAGGTAGGATTCTGAATGTTCTCAGCACCTGCCACCAAAGCTTTACTGGTAGAAATTAGGAAAATCCATTTCTCATTCTGAAAACACATCAACTATCTATGAGCAAGAAGTTAATGCTGACTTGGAAAATGTTTAATTGGTTCCATCAACCACCCGCAAATGCCCTTCGATGATCAGACAGATTTCTCTGGCTGTTTTTTGTTTCTTTCTTTTGCTGCTGATCAGAAAGGAAAGGAAAAGCTTAGAGGGAAGATGCTGGTCCCCATTTAAAACTTGGAGATTGGTGAGTACCAAAAGGGGCTGGGTGACATTCAGTGCCAAGACTGAGCAGGTAACTACAACTCTTAACATTCCACTAACCAGAATTACAAATGACAGAGGACAAGGGATTTGCTGGACCCCAAATAAGGGCTCAAAGCTCCCAGGGGGAGTTTTTATTCTTCACAAGTAACCCCCTGTCATCACAAGAAAGAACAACAGCATGTCTATTTCAACTCCCAGAACCAAGGGCCCCTAACACACTAAGCACACTGCACTTGTGGACATGCTCTGACATCTTGCTGTTTAGCCAGGGCTGCCAGAGGAGAACAAACCCAGCAGGTGAGATCCAAGCAGGGACCATGAGCCCAGCCAGTCAGAGCAACACTGAGCAACAAAATGGCTGATGACTGGCTGTGTGGCAGATACACGGCCTTTCCTTCCTCTGTCATTCTGTGTGGAGGTGCAGTCAAGGATGCTAGGTTCTCCCCTTCTTTCCCAATTCGGCTCCCTCATAAATCAGGAGAAAGGCTACACCTGTGAGACCACGACTTCCTATCCTGTGTTTGTCATAGTCCTCCTTCAAATGCAATCTCCTCTGTGCCTACTTTGGTGTCTTAGACTAGATAAAGATTTTCCTTCATCCATTGCCATTTATCGAGTTCCTGTTACATTGTCAGCCCAGGGAAGGCAAGGATGAACAAAATGAAACTCCTGCCTTCAAGTAACTCTGAGCCTGGTCCAGAGGGTAAAACTTATGCCAGCAACCATTAACAAAAGACAAAATGTTATGGGTGAGAAAAGAGATGAAAATGAAGTTCAGAGCCAGTCACAGTGGTGCACACATATAAGCCTTGTGACTGGGGAGGCTGAGGCAGAATGATCATGGGTTCAAGCCAGAGGCAGCCTGCGTAAGTAACTTAGTGCACTAGTCCCTGACTCAAAATAAAAAATAAAAAAGGGGTTGGGGGTGCATCTCAGTGGTAGAATGCTTGCAAAGTATGAGGCCCTGGGTTCAGCCCCCAAGTACTGCCCCTCCCCCCCAAAAAAAGTTTAGAATGATTTGCTGAGGAGTTCTCCATTGGTCTGATAAGGTTTTGGTACAAAGGAAAGAGACAGCTTCATGAAGCTCAATTTTGAGACAAATCATGTAGACTCCAATATACACAGAAAGAAAAGGCATTCAAGCCCTTTGAATCGGCATTAGGTTTAACAAAACAAATGATTTGATGAGAAGTTTTCCACCTAATGCTTAACTTCGCTATACCCAAGGTTTCAGGGGCATAGGAGACTAAGAAATCTGTTAATGATGAAAGTCCAATTTAGATGGGCAGATCTAATTTGGCTCCAAGTTGCTAAGCTGCATTAAGTTGTTTATCCACATTATGCAAATGTAATTAACGCTCATCAGAATTATAGCACATCCCATAAAGGAGAAAAAGCAATCATATTTAACTAAGTCAGATACAAACAATATGTCTTCCAGAAATAAAAGGGAAAAGTATATAGAGATTCTATTCTCCTTAAAGAGAATGGGAGAATTCTTTTGGATTAAAAAAAAAAAAGAAAGAAAATTCTGTAGTTACCTGCCATGGCTCCAGCTGCAAGGAGATTTATACCTCCCACGTGTCCATTTTCATCAGCCAGAAGTAGTTTGCAATGAGCATAAACAGGAAAATAGATTGCAGAGAAGGGAATGTCTCGGAGGAAACACGCTTTGGCACCCTGTCAGACAGTGAGGAAACAGCGCAAAACAGTGTGTAAACAGGGTGTGAATGCCCAAATGGGATCCAGGGGCCCGTCAATGACAAGCCTGAGAGGTCCTCCAAACAGCATTAGAACTGACGTGGAAGGGAAATGGGCATGGGGGGGACTATGGGACCTAAGGGGATGTTCAGCCCGAAGCCTGCAAGAGGAAGGTAGATCCTGGAATCCTAGACTAGTAGCAGGGCAACGATAATATTCTAACAACCAAGAACTTTCTGGTCTTTCCAGCTTACATTCAGGGTCTTTTACATCAATTTATCTTTTATTGTGATAAAAACACATAACATGAGATCTACACTCTTAAATTTTTTTCAGTACACAGGGGTTGAACCTGAGGCCTTGCACATGTTAGGTAAGTGTCCCACCACTGAGCTGTACCCCTACCTCCTTTTTTACTCTTTGAGACAGGGTCTTAATAAGTTGCCCAGAGTGCCTCTGGCCTTGAACTTGAGATCCTCCTGACTCCGCCTCCAGAGTTGCTGGCATTATAAGAAGGCACCATCAAGCCTGGTTTCCCTCTTAAATTCTTTAACATATAGTACAGTGCTCTCCAGTAGACCTCCATAACTTGTTAATGTTACATAATTCAAACTTTACATTCATTGAACTAGATTTGGGTTTTTAAAGCTAATAAAAATTTGATTCTCAAATTTCCAGGTTGCCTGTTTTGTTTGGCTTTGGTAGGGAGAAATGGGTGGAGGGGATGAGGGGACAATGATGGGGAGTTGGACTTCTAATCCCAACATTAAAGTCTTGATTCCCAAACCCATTGTTGTTGTTAGGTGTCATGGAGTCCGATTCATAACACCCCTCATAGGGTTTTGTTTGTTTTTGTTTTTGTTTTTTGGGGGTTTTTTTTGTTGTTTTTTTGTGGTACTGGTGGTTGAACCCAGGGCCTGGCCCTTGCATCCTTTGCAAGTGTTGTACCACTGAGCTACAACATTCCCAGCCCATTTTTTTACTTTTTGAGACAGGGTCTCACTAAATTACGCAGACTGCCTCTGGTCTCGAACTTGTGATCCTCCTGCCTCTGCCTCCCGAGCTGCTGGGATTACAGGTGTGCGCCACCGGGCCCAGCACCCTCATAGGGTTTTCAATGGCTGATGGTTTCAGGATTGTTTTGGGGAGTGGGCTGCTATGTCCTTCTCATAAACAACCGGTTAAGGCAGCCCTAAAAACTAACAAACTATCATTTCAATCTATATCAGTTTAGAGCCTCCATGGTGCCAAGGAAGAAGCTATAGGTAGCAGTGAAGGAGGGTAATTAAATTATTCTAGGGAAATGAGGAAAATCCCACAGATCACCTTGCTTTATTTACCATGTCCTAAATAGCAGAGGATTGGGGAAAGCCCAAATATTTTACTATCAGGTCTCCACGGGAGTAGAAAACCACCTAGGGACAGCACGTCTCAGTGACTGAAGTGGCAATGAACAGCTCCCTCAGCTTTGTCAGGGGTCCATGCTGCCCCACTGCCCAGGGCTTGCCCAGACAGGCCGATAGATACTGCACCCTGGCCCTTGTTTCCATAATGACTCGGTTTTTAAAAGAGGGGTTGAGGTTGGGGGAGGGGGGCAGAGGCAGAGGAAGGGGAGGAGGACAATGACTAACGAATAGATAACACAAAGAGGAAAGGGATTTATAAATTCAGCTCTCAAAGAGAATTCTGAAAAGGATGGAAATTGGGGTGGGCAGGGAGAGGCAAAGCGCACATAGAACTCTCTCGAGAGAGGCATTGTGGCTTGCTGGTCTCCGGAGAGCCCAGTAGGAGCGTGATTCTAATCTAGAGAATTTCTAATTTCCAATTTGCAGCTACACAAGCAAACTTACACATTTCTGCAGTAATGGATCTATAAATAAATCAAATGCTGTGGAAACAGTTGCCTATAGAGGCTAAATTTACACATTACCCCTTATCCCAGGCAAAGGAATGGAAAGAAATTCTCTTCCTTGTTTAAGAAAAATAATAGCTTCTGCTCCATTACATCTGATCTATAATGATGGGAGTAAGTATACCTGCAGAGAAGGAATCTGTTGACTGGCATTTTGTTAAAGTATAGTACACTGTTTCTAGTTTTTTTTTTTAAATATGGAATTTGTTATTGACAAATCCTACCTCTTAACTTCTTAAAGATGTGAATCCTGCCAAACTCTATTACTGTTTTACTGTGGTCAAATTATTAAGACAAAGAGAAACTTCTACTGGGAAGATAACAAGAGAGAGAGAACTCAGACTCAAAATAAACATAAGACTATTCTGAAGTCCTAAACCTGCCCAAAGAGAATACCACAGGAACTTTTCTCGGCCACCCATGGAATGAAAGGCTGTAAGCCTGAAGCCGGCAAGTCTGCGGAGCAGGCCTCCCTGCCGGCAGCTTGTATCCCACAGCTTTTAATAGCAATGTCCTGATTTTTCCATTTTGTTTGGTTTTCTGTTCCACATTCTACCCTGCTGGACAAGATTGCTTTTCAGACTGGGGAGGGGAGAAGTCTGGTTGCTGCATTCTTTCACATCTACACTGAGTACATTACAGCTTTTCTACTGAGACAGTCCAAGGGAATGGACCTACCTTGTACAGACCAAAAAGGCCCAAGTCCCGGAGCACATTCAAGGCACTGACTCTGGGTCCTGTGGTGATCTCTCCAGCTACCTGCAGGCGAATCTTCACTATCTCCAGGGGGTTGGTAAAGATGACCTGTGAGCCTCCAGCCTGCAGACAAGGGAGAAAACACAGGCGATTTTCACATCAGAGCAGGACCGGCAGTGTACACAAGGAAAGGCCACAGAAGCCTGAGGTTTTTTGTTTGTTTGTTTGTTTGTTTGTTTGTTTTGCCACTGTTACACCTCTTCTGCATGGGGGAGGCAAATCCCACAATTTGCCTCATGTTGGAGACGCTCACAGCGATGGTTCCTAAGCTCTGTCTCAGGTCAATCTATGAGTTTGCTTTTACTTGAAATGTCAAGATTCCTTCTCAGAAAAGACTAAAAAGGATCACCCCAGGCATATTCAAAATAGCAAAACCAATAAACCCAATTTGGAAAACAAAACTGAATCCAGATGTGGCAATGGGCCTCCTGGGGAAAGGGAAAGCGGGAGACTGGTACCTTTCATAGGATGGGGCTGAAATTCAGATCTCCAACTGTTGCCTGGCAACACATTCTCCTTAGCCCAGTCATTTTCTCACCCCACAGAGGTGCCTTAAGGTACAGTGAGGTAACTAGCCTCTGGCTCAAATTCTAAAATGTATGAGCCTGAGCAACATTAGGAGACAGGCACCTAGGGACACCCACACAGAAGGAAGGAATTTGAAAAGGCAAATTCCAGCATCATTTCAAAACAAAACCTAAAAAACTCTTCAAGGCAAAGCTGGGAAATGGAACATTTAGCTTCCCTGAGCACAACACCCTCAGATCAAAGCCACATTCCACACTCTGGTGGTGAGTGACAGATTTGAATTTGGATAATCAGAGTGCATTTGCATCTGAAATCTGCTAACTAGAACAGGGAGAAAAAAAGAGGGAAAGAATATTTAACATAACGGCTGTCAATTCCTTTTTTGGTTTTTGTAAGAAAATATAAGTGTGTGACCATGGATATACAAAAAAATGTGTGTGTGTGTATATATATATATATATATGTATATATATATATATATAAAATCTTTCATGAAGTGAAGAAATCACATTTGTACATTTTCATCTTAAACTGTGGCTGTTTACATTATATAATCATAACTACATTCATACAGTATTCATAATCATATTCATATAATCACAATCATATTATAATAATCTTAACTAACTGTTATGCACTCCCATGTGAAATATGAAATGTATGCCTCTCTGGGACACCATAATTCTACAGGCATCGAAATGCTACAAACAATACCTAAAAAACGCTCAACCTTCTATGGTATTTAAATGTTCTACTTTCATCCACCTGCCTGCTCATTTATCTGAAACCCACAACCCTCCCAGAGCCCCTTCCAAAGAGCAGCAAGGTGATGAAGCCCATTTTCCTAACCACTCTGGGCTATAAACCCCTGGATAACTCAGATTCCAATCCTGATCACTTACTCCTTTCAGCATCCACCATTGCCAGTACAGACACTAGATACCTTTCTTCTTAGTGGGTGGATTGTTGTCCTGGATTTCCCAGGGCCCTAATCCCCTTCTTGTCCACCGAGCATGGAGATGCAGCATTTTCTTATGAGCTCACACACATTCTCCTGTAACTCCCAGCTCTAGATCACTAGCACACAGTTCCTCCAACAACATACAGACCCAATTTTACATGTTGATTTACCTGTGTTTATTTTTAAACTGTTGCACTGCAGGCAGAAGGAGTTTTTCAATGTTTCAATCTAAGCAAACAATACTTCCAAAGGATAGTCCAAGTAATTGCTCCTGTAGCAAGCATTAAAGACCAAGCCTATTGAAAAAGTTTACTATTTCCCTGAAATCTCTGGTTTAAATAATGATTGCAAAAATTATCTTTGAGGAAATGTGCTGCTTTATATTCTAAACTAAAGAATATTTTTTTAAAAAAGAAGAATAGAACTGAAAATTTGTATTATAATTCCCCAAATTTGCCATCACCAGATAGTGGGCGCCAAGTGTTAAATGAGGACATTATATTTAAATAAACACAAAGTTCTTTCATGTTTTTAATCATTAGTAATTGTAACATCCTGCAGAGCTGGAGTATTCTAATTCACATCCTCCTGAACCACCTCCATCCCATACCTTCTACCCCTTCCTTTTCTCATGGACTCTTTCAGAAATAATTGCCAGTTTATTGAGATCTGTACTCCTTTTAACAATTCTTCAAATTTCTTCATGTACAAGTGACAGGCTTTCTACTAAAACTCTATTAAAACAGTACAACGGAGGGAAGGAAATGACTAGATTTTAAAATACATTCCCATTAATCGTCTGCTTTGAAGATTAATTACCTAGCACCCACAGTAAGTCCCAACAACACACTGGACATAATCACAAAATTAAACTGATGTGCATTTGTAATAGTCTGGCAAAGGAGCATGCAAACAATGAAGTGACAACACTGTAGTAAGGTACACATCTGTAAGTTTGTTTCATACCTATGTATTCTTTATGATAGCTCTAGAAACATGTAGCGAAAGATTATCCAGAAATGCTGAATAATTTTACAAAATGA
>VMDO01000558.1:243016-258016 GCA_007922755.1 Pedetes capensis | reverse complement strand
TGTATCTCTCTAAAACTCTTGAAAGGGTACAAGTTAGAATCAAGAATATCTGGTATATGTTTGTTCACATGCAGGCAAAAAATTGAGATACTACTGATTCCTGGAGCTAGAAGACAGAGGGGCTGTTTCCAAACAACTCCTTAGAGATGTATGAGATCAACTTGCAGAGGAAGACAAACACACAGACTTCAGGTAGGGGACTGCCTAGATATAGATGTTGGCCTTAAGGACCATTAAATGTGCCAAATAATAAGTGAGTTCAGGGCTGGGGATGGAGAGTAGTGGTAGTGTCCTTGCCTAGAGTGCATTAGGCAAAAACAACTACACTACAAAACAACTACACTACAAAACAAACACTACAAAAACAACAAAAGGAAAAAACAAATCAGTGGTTATACATATAGCATGCATGAACAGAAGGTAAGAAGCACGGGAGAGTGGAAAGATTTGGGGTTAGACAGGTTGGGGACCTAGTGCGTCATAAAACAATCCATTCCTCAGTTTCCTAATGTAAAAACAGGGATCCCAACACCTTTTGTCCACTTGTAAACTGGGTTATTTGTTGTCTTGGGATTTGCTTTCTTGAGTTCTTTGTAAATTTGAGAAATTAGTTCTCTGTCAGACATGTAGGATGTGAAGATTTTCTCCCATTCAGTGGCCTCTTCCTTAACTCTGTTGTTTCCTTTGCCATACAGAAGCTTTTTAATTTCATGTAAAAATTCTCAACAAAATCCTGGCAAACTGAATTCAGCAACACATAAAAAAGATCATACACCATGATCAAGTGGGCTTCATTCCACAGAGGCAAGGCTGATTCAACATACAAAAATCAATCAACATAATTCAACATATCAAGAGACTTGCAAAGAGCAATCACATGATCATCCCAACTGATGCTGAGAAGGCCTCTGACAAAGTGCAACACCTTTTCATAATAAAAACCCTGGAGAAGATAGGCATAATAGGGAAATATCTCAATACCATAAAGGCATTTATGACAGACTTACAGCCAATATCATATTAAATGGAGAGAAGTTGAAACCATTCCCTCCAAGATCGGTAACAAGACAAGGATGTCCACTTTCTCCTATCTTATTCAATATTGTGATTGAAGTCCTAGTCAGAGCAATCAGACGAGAGAAAGAAATCAAAGGGATACAAATAGAGAAGGAAGAGATCAAATTATCCTTATTTGCAGATGACAAGATCCTTTACCTAAAGGACCCCAAAAACTCCTCTCGAAAACTATTAAACCTAATTAATTCCTTCAGCACAGTAGCAGGATATAAAATTAATACTCAAAAACCAGTTGCCTTCCTTTACACCAATTGTGAACAGAAAGAGAAGGAAATTAAAGTAGCAATCCCTTTCAGGATAACCCATCAAAAACTTAAATACTTAGGAATCAACCTAACCAAAGACTCTGAAGATCTCTACAAGGAAAACTCAAAACATTAAAGATAGAAATCACAGAGGATAGTAGAAGGTGGAAGGACCTCCCTTTCTCATGGATTGGGAGAATCAAAATTATAAAAATGGCTATACTACCAAAAGCAATTTATAGATTTAATGCAATTCCCATTAAAATCCCAATGCAGACTTTGCAGAAATAGAAAAAATAATCCAAAACTCATATGGAAACACAAAAGACCATGTATAGCCAAAACAATCTTAAGTTGCAGAACCAGTACAGATGGGGTCACAGTTCCTGACTTTATACTACAGGGCTATAGTAGCAAAAACAGCTTGGGACTGGCACAAAAATAGGCCTGAAGACCAGTGGAACAGAATTGAAGACCCAGAGATACACCAATGCAACTACAGCCATGTGATCTTTGACAAAGGGACTAAGGATGCAAAATGGAGAAAAGGTAGCCTCTTCAACAAGTGGTGCTGGGAAACTTGGATTTCCATCTGCAGAGAAATAAAAACAGACCCATACCTCTCAATTTGCATGAGAGTCAACTTGAAATGGATAAAAGACCTCAACATAAAACCAAAAAACTTAAAACTACTAGAAGAAAAGATAGGAAACACACTCCAACATGTAGGCACAGGAAAGCATCTCCTTAACAAGACTCTAATTGCTCAGGAAATCACACCAAAAATTGACAAATGGGATTACATACAGTTTTCAATGGTGGATTGTTTTGGGAGTGGATTGTCAGGTCCTTCTCCCTAGCCTGCAGCAGCTGGTATTCCCAGGCAGTCTCCTATCCAAGGACTGACCAGGCCAACCCTGCTTAACTTCTGAGTTCAGGCAGAATTGAATGCCAGGGTGCTATGGCTGCAGACAGCTAAAACTATAAAACTTGTAAAAGGAAAAAGAGGCATACCTTCATGACCTTGCATTAGGCAATGACACCAAAAGCATAAGCAATGAAAGAAAACATAGATAAAGTAGACAACATTAAAATTAAAGGACATCATTAAGAAAGTGAAAAAATTTGCAAATCATGTATCTGGTAAGGGACTCATATCAAGAACATTTATAGAACTCATAATTCAATAATAAAAGATTTAACTTAAAAATTGGCAAAGATTTGCCGGCAATTCCCCTGAAAGAAGACTAATATCCAAAATATATAAATTCAAAAAATTACACAAAAATAATCCAAGCAATAAATGGGCAAATGATTTGAACACACACTTCTTAAAAGAAGTACAAATGGCCAATAAATATATGAACAGATGCTCAATATCTTTAACCACCAGGGAAATGCAATCAAAACTACATTGAAATTCCATCTCACCCCAGTCAGAATGGCTATAATAATTAAAAAAAATGATAATAACGAACAATGGCAAGGATTTGGGCTGGGGTGGAGGACCCTTTATACATAGTTAGGAATGCAAATTAGTATAGCCTCTATGGAAGGCAATTCCTCAAAACACTAAAAATAAAACTACCATATAATTCAGCTATACCACTTTGAAGCAAAGTCAGCATACATAAGAGATATCTATGTTTACTGCAACATTATTCTCAATAGCCAAGCTATGAAATCAGCCTGGTGCCTATCAATGGATGAATGAATAAAGAAAATGTGGTATATATACATGTTGTTGTTCTTAGATGCTGTTGAGTCAGTGTCCAACTCATAGGGACCCTATATACAATGGATGAACACTATTGTCCTTCCCTGCTATTCACAGGGTTTTCAGTGGCTGATTGTGTTTTTGAGAGTGGATTGTCAAGTCCTTCTCCTAAGCCTACAGCACCTGGTGTTCCCAGGCTGTCTCCCATCCAAGTACCAAGCAGGCCCAACCTTAGTTAGCTTGTGAGATCTGGCAGGATTGGACACCACAGTGGTACGACTATAGGCACAATATGCATTAATAATTATAAATAAATAATATCTAATGGCATATAATTAAAAACAAAATAAAAATGGGCAAAGATTATGAATGGACTTTTCTAAAATAGACATACAAAAGACAAATATGCAGCACCAGGTGTAATGGTGCACACCTGTAATCCCAGAGACTTGGAAGGTGGAGGGAGAAGGATGGCAAATTTGAGGCCAGAGGCAGCCTGCACAACTTAGTGAGACACTGTCTCAATGTTAAAAAGTTAAAAAATTGGCTGGAGGCACATCTCAAAGGTGAGGCATTTGCAAAAGGATACACGAGGCCCTGGGTTCAAACCCCAAGTACCACAAAAGAAAAAAAAAAACAGTGTCAATGAGTAATATTATTTTAATTATGTTGGGTGGCAAGTGTGTGGATGCTCATTTTATTATGACTCTTTATATCTATAAAGCATGTATTCTTTTACATGCATGAAATATCACATATTCTTTAAAAGCTCATTATAGAGCGCCAGGGATGCACCTCAGTGGCAGAGGGCATGCTCAGCATGGCATCAATCCTGGGAGGGCTTGATCCTTTGCACCACCAAAAAAAGAAAAAAAAAAAAGGCTGATCATAAAATAAGACAAACAACAACAATGAGAAACACATGATGCCTGAGGACAACAGATTCTTACTTCTTTTCATGATCTAGTCAATGCACACATTTATTCATTACCTAGTCAATGCATCCATTTATTCTTTTTTTCTAGTTTTTTCTTCCCCTCGTCCTCCTTCTTCTCCTTCTCCTACTGGGGGGATAAAACCAAGGCCTTGCACAAACTAGGCAAGTGTTCTCCCACTGAGCTGCATATCCAATCTCTTTTTTTATTTTGAGACAAGGTCTTGCTAAGTTGCACAGGCTGTCTCTGGTCTCAAAGTTGTGATCCTCCTGCTTCAGCCTCCCAAGTCACTTGGATTACAGGAGTATGCCACAGAGTCTGGCTTGCACACCATTTTTCCTGAAGGACAATACAGTCATTTTCATAGCAATGGAGTTTTCCTCCCATCTATCTGTAAGTAACTCAGCCTACAACCTCACTAACCCTTCTGCAGGGAAAAGACCATAGCTCAGTTTGAGTTATTTCTTCTTTATTAATCTGTATCGTTGTTAGGTGCTGTTGAGTCATGTCCGACCCATAGTGACCCTCATAGGGTTTTCAATAGCTGATTGTTTCTGGATTGCCTTGGGAGTGGATTGCCATGTCCTTCTCCCATTTTTACAGTGCTGGGAATCGAACCAGGGACCTCAGAGACTGCAGAGTAGCGCTCTACCAACTGAGCTAAATCCCAGCCCCAATCTGCCTTGGGTCAGGCCTGCTTGGTACTTGGATGGGAGACAGCCTGGGAACACCAGGTGCTGTAGGCTTAGGAGAAGGACTTGGCAATCCACTCTCAAAAACACAATCAGCCATTGAAAATTGAGTAGTTTTTGGAAGACTAGTAGCACTCTTTTCACTGGTGGCACTGATAGCACTCAACTAATCATCCACCAGGACACTGCACATTTATCATCACCACTATCTTGGATGGTAAGAACTCTCAGGATCAGGCTGATGGCAATTACTCTTCCAGGGTCTATCTGATATCATCCAGGAAAGAGTAAGGTGAATCCCATAGTGTCTGATATTCTTTAACTAGAGACTCATCCTTTTGTCTAAGAGTTTCTTCTCTGCTGAAATTTATTGACTTTCTCCAGGTATGGTGGTATATGTCTATAATTTCAGCACTCAGGAGTCTGAGGCAGTAGGATTGATGCAAGTTCAAGGCAAGCTGATCTACAAAGCAAGTTGTAGGAAGACCGGACTATGCAGTGAGATCCTGAAAAGAAAGGAAAGGAAAGAAGAGGAGAGGAAAGGAGAGAAGAGAGGAGAGTAGAGGAAGGGAGAAAGAGAGAAAGGGAGGAAGGGAGGAAGAAAGGAAGAGAGAAAAAAGAGAGCAGAGAAAGAAAGAAAGAAAGAAAGAGAGAGAGAGGAAGGAAGGAAGGAAGGAAGGAAGGAAGGAAGGAGGGAAGGGAAAAGAAAAGGAAAAGAAAGGAAGGAAGGAGACACTTATTGACCTTTGGGAAGAAACAGATTATGTTTTAACCATCATTTGCACTGTAGTATGACTGAATTAGTCAATAGAAGCTCGTTAGACCTGGTGGCCCACATCTATAATCCCATCACTTGGGAGGCTGAGGGAGGAGGATTGTGACTTAGAGGACAGCCTGAGTTACACAGTGTGTTCCAGGCTAGTCTGGGCTATACAGAATGAGGAAGGAAGGAAAGGAGAAGGGGAGAGAGGGAGAGAGGGAAGAAAGAAACAAGGAAGGAAGGAAGGAGGGAAGGAAGGAAGGAAGGAAATAAGCAAGCGAGGGAGAGAGGGAGAAAATGAGGAAGGGAAGGAAAAGGGGGAGGGGGGAGAGAAGGAAAGGAAGGGAAGAGAGGGGAAGAGGAAAAAAAGGAGGGGGAAGGCAGAAAGGAAGGAAAGGAAAAGGAAAAGAAAGAAAGAAAGAAAGAAAGAAAGAAAGAAAGAAAGGAAGGAAGGAAGGAAGGAAAGAAAAGAAAGAAGGAAAGAAAAGAAAAAAAGAAAAGAAAGACAGAAAAGAAGACAAAGAAAAGAAAAGGAAGAGAAAGGAAGGAAGAAAGGAAAGGAAGGGAAAAGAAATGTATTTCTCATGCTGTCAATTTCCAGCTAGACAATTCATCAAAGCTCCCAGAAATGACTCATGATTAAGGAAGAGGTTTAGAGTGTCAGCACAACCCTAAGGCACCCTAGACTTCAATGGAAATTCTCAAAATTCAAATCTATAAAGAGGGTCTGTACCTAGGAGGAACAAAACAACCACATATCTGATTACAACTTAACCAGTTAGGTCACATGTCAGACACTGAAATAGGTCAGTTTCATGGCCAAAATCCTCTGGACATGGCAAATGGAAATAGAAGTAATTAGCTATATAGAATGGAAAAAGCATGACGTGCAAGGTTTCCAGCAAATGTATGCATGACCACTGAAAAAAATATGATCTGCAGAGGTTAACTCACTAGATAAGAAAAAATTATATCTAATTGGGATAAGAGGAGAAATCATTTTTGCTGATCTACCTAGGAAAGGGTGTTATATTCACGTCCATTGTTTATCCTTCATGGAAAAAGAAATTCAGGCAAAAAGGTTTCCTTCCTGCGAATGCTTTTCTGAGAATGTGTGCACACAAGCTAAGTGGCAAACACACGTGCGCATGCTCACACCCCCCACATGCCAATCTGCCCCTTCCACAAGAACTTTGCGGAAAGGTGAGGCCTTAAGTTCATGCCAGGCTGACAAATCTCATCAAGCAGAACCTGGGAGCAACCTTTCTCTCTGAGCCAGAGGGCATCTTCTCTGAATTAAAACTTCAAAGGTCATTGACCTCATCACCTCAGCCTCCATAAGAACTGAGGGTTTTAGCTGAGACCACCAGGCAATTCAGCTAGAAGCTATTAACATTTTCAGGAACAAAATGCACTAAACAAGTCTCAAGCAAATCATATGTTGCCAAACACAAAACAAATACCACAAAGAAGATGGGAGAACTGGTATAAATCCGACATGATGCTTACACATTAAAGACAGAGGCCTTTGTGCTCTAAGTAAATAAAATCTGAATCTCTGGCTTCAGAATTTTTGTCAACAGCTGTAATATATTTACTATTGTTTGCCATACCTTCCAGTCCCAAAAGAAGGAAAATTATAATTAAATCACAATGGTTTACTCAGTCCTACACCTGAAATATAAGGGCCCAACTAATCAGACATCTCACACTTCCAGTCAATATGAATACATGGTTACTCTACCCTCGACTGTACTTTCTGTGAGCTTAAGAAGAACATAAGAATTAAGATTTTAAAAAGTCTAGAAGGTAATGCTTGAGGAACATCTAAGAAACTGAGCTGGTAAAAATAATGCCTCTTTTCTATCCTCAAAACCAGTTAAACAATTAAATCGAAAAATAACTCTATGTGAGAAAACCTGCTTAGAATCCCTTAACATCAAGGGAATGTCACTCAGATATCATACCCAATGTGCAAAAAATTAAAGGCATGTATATGCTACAAGAAACACCCAGGATCAATACTTACACAACCTCCAGCCAGGATTTCTGCTGGAAGTGGAATGGAGCCATCTCTTTTGATAAATTTGTCCCGGACAAAATCATTGACCTAAATAAAATGACAAAATCAGTTAACCAGAAGTCCCAACCGTAGCCTCTGCTCACACACTGTTGTCTTTCCAGTCAGCAAAATACTTGAAAATTAAAAATTATCAAGTGTTTACATATAAGTGTAAAGTTTTACAAGTGCCTTGATAGTATGATGCTGTTGTTGTTGTTAGGTGCCGTCGAGTCATGTCCAACTCATAGCTACCCTCGTAGGGTTTTCCATGGCTGATTGTCTCGGGATTGCCTCAGGATTGCCATTTCCTTCTCCCATTTTTGTGGTGCTGGGAATCAAACCCAGGACCTCAGAGACTTGGTGCTCTACCAACTAAGCTAAATCCCAGCCCTTGATAGTATGCTAGTCTCAATTTCAATTTTTGGCTTACTGGTAATCTAAATAAATGACACAAGTTCAGTGAGAAAGAAACTTACAGTCAGTTTAATGGCCTTTTCTGGAGCAACTCCTATTAGTTGTGGTATCAGACCTAGGCAAAGGGAGAGAATCATTAGCAACTAGATGGACTGGATGTCAATACACGAGCCAAACGAGGATGTGTTTCCCTTAAATTATTTTCATATCAAATATTTCAAGGTTTTCATTCAACTGGGAAAAAACAAATTATCCTAAAAACCCTGTATATGTATGTAATAATTATTTATAAGTCAAGCATAGTGTCATTTTTCTTGAAGCTATAAATCGTTTTCATAAGGGTGCTTTAAAAAAAAAAAAAAGTCTAGTTTATCCAATACCTTCCCAGATGTGAGGTGAGAATAGAGAGGATGGGTTTCCCTCCTCTGGGAACACTGCCAACAACAATGTAACCACATTTCCTCCCTTGTTATAACCAACAACATGCAAACATACACAGACTTTGAGAGAAGCTAAGAGTGTATAATTGGAAAATGTCTGCTGTCATGTATTACTAAGCATACTCAAAGTTTGCCACAAACAATGCTACCTATATAATAACCTACAGTAGCTTAGTTATTACAGAATACCAACTCCCATAATTTTCTCCTCAGAGAAACCTAGCACTCAGTATTCACCTATTTTTTAAAAAATCACAAATACAAAGAAAAATGTAGTTTTTAATATCCTCTAGTGAGTATCTCCTATAAGCAAAAATATATGCCAATTACATTTTTATTTACTAATATGTGTCAAGCTTAACACAGTTTTAAAAGAATCCCCTCAAAACAAAAGAAATCATTATTCTTACAGAGTTAAATTTCCCAGGCTGGCTACAAACTGGAAAAGAAATATATATAAACAATTCAACATCTGTAGATATTCATAGGGCTCAGCTTTCTAAAGCACACAGCTTATCCAAATTGTTAGCATACATTTTTTTAAAGATGCTAACAATAAACATTTTATACCCTTTAAGTCATCCAGCCAAGGGGGAGTTATATATGTGTTTGCATCCTTGCTCACCGCTGATCTTAAGCCTACTTTGAGGATGCTGCTGAGTGATTTTCCATGAATTGAGAGCCAGCAAGTAATCACGCATACAGGCTACTATCAGTCACACTGAATTACCAACAACAAACACAAATCCACACACACCTTTCATGGGTAGCAGACTGAGTTAAAAGAATAAATCAGCAGATGGCAGTCTTAACTTTCTAACCCTCAATATTATCAGGCTCTATTACTTTTAATCTAACTCCTGTATAATCATGTGAGCTTATGTATTTGTTTTACAACTTACCTCACTAAAGCTCATGGAATTTTAATAAGGTACTGATTTGTGTTATTTCATCATTGTTGCCTGCAAAGAAATATAGCTAATCTCTCAACAATTTTGTCAATCATCTGTCAGAATAATGCACCAGTTCTAAGCAATATATGACAATCTCAATAACCACAGTGCTCACATACAGGACTCCTACAATCTTTCTTATAGAAAAGTCTCTCATTTAAAGGATTGATTTTACCAAGTGACATCCTAAATAAAGCCAACAATCCCCTCCCTCATTTGCTATATTGTACCCACTTAATTAATATGACATCTCTCCCAAATGAAATCTTTTATAAGCATCTATCCATTAAGGCAGATAAACTATGCATTACATGTCTAGTTTTCTTCTAATAGAGGATATTCTCTTTGTAATTTAAAACTACCCCATGGAGAAGAAAGGTCACTATTCAAAAATGAAAGACTTTGGGGCTGGGATTTGGCTCAGTTGGTAGAGCACTGCGCTGCCGTCTCTGAGGTCCCGAGTTCAATTCCCAGCACCGCACAAATGGGAGAAGGACCTGGCAATCCACTCCCAAGGCAATCCCGAAACAGTCAGCCATTGAAAACCCTATGAGGGTCGCTATGAGTCGGATACCGACTCGATGGCACCTAACAACAACAACAACAAGAGATATCAAAGAAACAAACAACCAAGTGGCATTCAATCCTAATACGCCTTTAAATAAAATCTACATTCACGGGTCTTAGTTTAAAACAAGCCTTCACATGGGCAGCTCTGCAAGTGGGACAATGCACAGTTCATCCCATGGAAAGGGGAATTTAGAGATGCTAAGAGTTCTGAATATTTGAGCAAAATTAATTACATTTATTCTCAGAAGCAAGGTATTTGAGCCTAGTTTTATTTCAAAATGAACATCCTGCTGACTCCCTCCTTCAACTGTATCAGAGTTAAATTTTTCACCTGAATTCTTGAACACAATACTACCTAGAGGTGTATAAAGCATATGTATGAGCATAAAGCTTTGTTCAGGCCCAGTCTTTCTTTTCTAGGAAGAGATTCTAAGCCAAACAGTTCACCAGAGCTCAGAATGAGCAAGAGATTAATGAGCCTGGGTGTGTAAACAAATAAGTACAGTAAATTACATAAATGCCCAGTGTGTGTGCATTTTGAGAGTATTTTCAAAGAATTCCAAGTGGTGCCCAAAGGGATTAAGCAATTAATCTCCCCCTAAAAGGAACCCTAAATTCTAATGTGAAAACATGTAGATGAAAGTCATTCTTTTTCCAAAGAGAACAAGTTCCTACAAAGCCAATGGGGGCTGGGGAGAATTCTGCATGGAGCTGTAGCCTCTGATACCCACAGCATGGGACTGAGTCTGGAGTTGCTGGTAGGGTTCCATGCAAAAGGAAACCTTTCTACCTGTCTGTGAGCCTCTGAACTCAGGGGGAGAAAGAAGCAAGAATGAAACTCGGAGTCAAAGGGTTTTCTTTTCTTTTCTTTTTTTCAGATGACTCATTGGAAAAGACTTCGAAATGGTCTTCTTGGAACAGACAAAAATATTTCATATTTCTGTTGAAATGGGTGTACAAAGAGTAAACTCACCTTCAAGCAGCAGTCTATTTCACACACAAGTGCATTTTTCCTCTCTAATTCTTTGAGAAAAGAAGCTATTTCTTCTCTGTCATCCTTGTATTCCACCCACAGAAATGTGCCTTAGTTTGTAAAAGCATGGTGGCACAGACTCGTGTTGGGAAAAACGTGAGCTTTGGATTCCAAGAAATATACATAACAAGAAACAGAAATGAAATCCTTGTTTGCAGACTAATACTGCCAGTCACCAGAAAGATTATAAGAAAGGAAAATGAGCAAAGAGAAAATAGGAAAAGAGATAAACAGCCCTAGTCTAGCTAGGCAGGCTACATATGGGTTTCCATAATGAGTGAGTAAAAATCTGCTTTTGGTAAAATGAAAATCATGAACTTCAGCAGCTGAGATTTGCTTACTCACCTCGGTAGAGTCCAAAAAAGCCCTCATAACGCAAGACTTTCTTAAAACAATCAAAGCTGTTTTTGTACATCAGCTCCCCGACAACAGAGCCAGTGCCACGCTGATTTTGCATCCGGGTCTTCACCAGATCTATAGGATACACCGCAGTGGCTCCCACAGCTACAAACAGAATAATTTTAGGCTTAAAAAAAGAGTACAATTAAATGCAGAATTCATAAGAACAACAAAACTTATGTCAAGGTTGAGAATGTTAAACAATATCAATTCTCACAGTAGAGATTTATATTATTTTTCCTTCTCTTTTACACAGCCAAAGGATGACAGACTAGCAACCACTGTTCTTGTTAGGTGTACTCAAATTGGGTCCGACTCATAGTACCCCTATGAACAACAGAAAGAAACACTCCCTGACACTGTGCCGTGCCTAGCATTGTTGTTAGCGCTTCTTTGCTATTTATAGGACTTTCAATGGCTGTTTTAGGAGTGGGCATCCAGGTCCTTCTCCCAAGCCTACATAGAGCAGCTGGTGTTCCTAGGCTGTCTCCCATCCAAGGACTAACCAGGCCTGACCCTGCTTAGATTCTGAGATCTGACCGGATCCCACACCACAGTGGTACGCTGCAGACAGCAACCTCTGGGACCATAGATACAGCAGCTTCAAGCAGCAACTGCTGGGCTGAGAGTGTAGCTCAGTGACAGAGAGCTGCTTATTTAGCATGAAAGAGGCCCTGGATTCAATCCTCGGCACCAGCACACACACAAAAACAACTGTTAGGAAATGCTCACTGATATCTCAGGTTGATAACTTAGAAAATGGTTATCAAGTCATCACCAATATTAGATAATCAATACTCAATTTCCTAAAATGATAACATTAAACTATTGTATATGTATAACATTTCCTTATATTTTTCCATTATATGACTAAATATTATATCAGCTTCTTCTTAATATCTACAAAATGACCATGTATGTAAACCAAGTGGCTATAATTTTAAAATTTAGTTCACTAATGCATTAACCTTAGTTACAACCACAATATTGGAAACAAATTTCAATATGATCCTATCCCTACATATAGAATTTGGTTTAAAAAAATAATAAAGCCATGTTTTAGAATTTCTTAGGGATGGAAATGTTTATTACATAAACTAAAGTGCTACATTTTTTGCCTGTTGAAAACCAAAACATGCTTGGCAACTTCTAAATCTGAGACTGAAAAAAGAAAAATTCTGGTCTCATCAGTTCGGGCTTGTTTTGAAAAATCATAAGCATTTTAATCACACCTGCTATGTTCTCAACAAAGCAACTTTATATTCAACACATTTTCTTTGTAGAGTATTTAAAAACAGTCTCTCACATTTCTGCTGGGAGTAGGAAGGGGAGGGGAGGTTCATTTTTTTAAAAAATAAATTACAAGTCTATATGTTCTTGAACCAAAGAAAGAGTAGAAGAAAAAATACAAGCAAAAAGAGCAAAAATGACTCTCTTGGAGAGGCTGACTTTTGTTCTATGAGGGTCTGAGATTTATATTTTAAATCTTGATTTCCTACTTGCCCCTATGCCATCAACTCAGTCTTATTCTCCAATGTTTTCTTATTGGCCTTAGCTGATATAATTAAGGTGAGTATAGCAATGCGTCTCAGATTTTCACATCATTATAGAGGTCTTACCCTGACAACAGACTGTAGCCAGGAGGCTGCAGCCATGCAGTAACAAGTCCTCTGATCATAGGTAAAATTAAAGAAAACTTCAGAAAGCCCTTCAGTCATGATGCCCCAGAACAATGAACTGCACCTCTGCTAATCTATCTCAGTCTAGTGAGATGTTACATTAACACCAGCCTGAAGCACTTAGACATGTCACTTACCTCCAGCAATTGAGCCCAGAGTGAACCTATAAGCGGACTCAGCAATCTGGAGCCACACAGGCCTGCCTAACCCAGGAGATTGCTGTGGGTGAAAAGAAACACAGAAAAAAAAATATGTAAAAGCATACAGTAAATGACAGAAAGCCACAATACTAAAAACTAAAAGTGATGTTAATGATGAAACGTCCTCTCTGAAAGAAGAAAATATTCACACAGTCAAAAACGGAAGCAATTTTTTAAAAAATTAAATATCTCTGTTATTAGCATTTAAAAATCATATCTAGCAAAACACACAATAGCTTTTCTTTCTGTCATTTTTTTGTACTTGAGGATTGAACCAGGAGCTAGCACATGCTTTGCAAGTGCTCTACCACTGAGCTGCATCTCCCCTTTTTTTCATTTTTTGTTTTTAGGCTAGGTCTAAGTTACACAGGCTGCCTCTGGCCTCAGACTCATAGTCCTCCTGCCTCCGCCACCAGAGTCACTAGGATTATAGGCATGTGCCACTGTGCCTGGCAAGCTTTTGGTTTTTGAGACAGGGTCTTACTATGTATCCTAGGTTGGCCCATAATTTTTTATGGAGCCCAGGCTGGCCTCAAACTTACGATCTTCCTGCCTCAGCTTCCCAAGTGCTGAGACTGCAGGCATGTACCACCATGTCCAGCTTCTTTTTCTTCCCCTAGTATAGGAATTGAACCCAGGGCCTTGCACATGCTAAGCAAGTGCTCTATCACTGAGTTGCACTCCTAGCCTCTTTTTAATTTTTTTTTTTTTTTTAAATTTTGAGACAGGGTCTTGCTAAGTTGTACAGGCTACCTTTAACCTTGTATTCACAATACTCTTCCCTCAGCCCCGAGTAGCTGAGACTTAAGGGGTGCACCATGGCTCCTGGCCTTCTTCCTATTTTTTTACAAGCCTACTAATGCGCTGGCCTGCAGTCATACCACTGTGGCGTCCAACCCCATCAGATCTCAGAAGCTAAGCAGGGTTTGGGCCTGGTTGGTACTTGGATAGAAGACCACCTGGGAACACCAGGTGCTGCAGGCTTGGGAGAAGGACCCAGCAACCCACTCCCAAAAAACAATCAGCCATTGAAAACCCTATGAATACCAGAGAAGTACTGACAATAGTGTTTTGTCTGTTGTACATAGAGTCGCTATAAGTTGGACACTAACTCGATGGCACCTAACAACAACAACAACTAATGCCTCATCTATTAGCAATTATTTGAGAGTACACTATTATTCTCCTGAAGGGAGGCTTTTGGGTTAACAAATATTTCAGGTATAATTTCTTTAACTCACTGAAAATTTTAAAATCTTTCTAAAACATAAAAATTATCGTGATTCCTAAATCAAAGAATTGTTATCATCATCTAAAATCTGTAATCACTACTTTCCTGGCCATATGTATAGTTCTAAAAAAATCTGTGATGATAATAACAAAACAAAAGAATGTTATTTCACAGGTGTCCCATAACATAAAATATCTGAAGTAATTTGTCTACAACAGTGTGTCAGTCTTCTTTAATATATTCATTATGAAAATGTCTGCATACTATGGGAATTGTTTGAAACAAAAGAATATTGACTTTATCATAAAGAAAACTTTAAAAATATTTGCTCAAAATGAGCTTTAAGAAAAAAAGAAGCTGGAGCAGAGTGCTATGTTCCATGTTTATACTCCCAGCAACTTGGGAGCCCGAGGGAGGAGGATTGCAGGTTTGAGGTCAGAGGCAGACTACATAATTTAGTGAGGCCCTGTCTTGAAATAAAAAATAAAAAGGGGGCTGGATGTATATCTCAGCAGTAGAGCACTTGCCCTGCATGGCATATGCAAGGGCCTAGGTTTAACCTCCTAGTACTGAAAAAAAAAAAAAAAAAAAGC
>VMDO01000558.1:170459-242916 GCA_007922755.1 Pedetes capensis | reverse complement strand
GGATGAAACTCAGTAGTAGATTCACTGAGCGTGCTCAAGATCTTCAGTTTGCCGGGCGCGGTGGCGCACGCCTGTAATCCCAGCGGCTTGGGAGGCGGAGGCGGGAGGATCGCAAATTCGAGAACAGAGGCAGTCTGTGTAATTTAGCGAGACCCTGTCTCAAAAAAACTAAAAAAATGGACTGAGGGTGCAGCTCAGCAGTCCAGCACTTGCAGAGCATGCAGGCGCGAGACCCTGGGTTCAACCCCTAGTACCACAAAAAAAAAAAAAAAAAAAAAAAAAAAAAAAAAAAAAAAAAAAAAAAAAAAAAAAAAAAAAAAAAAAAAAAAAAAAAAAAAAGATCTTCAGTTTGATTCCCAGCATTACCAAAAAAACAAAAAACTTCATAAAAAAGTATAAAAAGTTTAGATACTCTCTACTGTATTAATTATATATACATAAATCTAAGCAATATATGTTTAGTAATTACATATAACATGCATTTTAAACATAAAATAGAAATTATTAAAAGTAAAATAAATTAAAATATTTTAAATAACTTATTTTTCACTTATTAATCATTTTGGTATTACTTTAGTGTGCTTTAGTTTTTTAGTGTTGATTGGACACTTTGTTATACAGTGAGGCTAATCAATTAACTGTGATACTTTGTTTTGAAGACAGCAATTGAAAACAGTCTATTCCATCAAGGTAATAATATCTCACATCATTTATTTTGAAAAAATTCAACATTGCTATGAGCTGAGTGTTTGTGTCCCTCCAACATTCACATGGTAAAACCCTAATCCTTTATATGATAATATTTGGGGACAGAACCTTTGGGAGGTTTAGGTCATTCGAGTGGAGCCCTCCTAGGAAGATTAGTGTCCTATAAGAGACATGAAAAAGGTTCTCATGTTCCCCTCCCTCTTCCTGCAGACCCATTTCCCTCCCCTGTTCACATATTAAGGATATCAGAGGACTACTGTCTATAGACCAGGAAGAGGGCCCTCAATAGGAACTAAATTAGGTAGCACAAAGCCAGGTGCGGTAGCACATGCCTATAATCCCAGTACCTGGGAGGCTGAGGCAGGAAGCCTGACACAAGTTCAAGGCCATCCTGGTCTACTTAGAAAGTTCCAGGACAGCATGGGCTACACATGGGCTACACATTGGGTTCCGTTCCCAAATATTATCACATAAAGGATTAGGGTTTTACCATGTGAATGTTGGAGGGACACAAACATTCAGTTCATAGTAATGCCATAAATTGAATTTTTTCAAAATAAATAATGTGAGATATTATTGCCTTGATGGAATAGATTGTTTTCAATTGCTGTCTTCAAAACAAAGTATCACAATTAATTCTTATAAAAAATTGCATTTTCAATCATGTGTCCTCTCAAAAGAATATTTTGAATTAAAATTTGTAAAACAAAGCCAGGAACAGGGGGTCACACCTGTAATCCCAGCTACTTGGGAGGCTAAAGCAGGAAGATCAAGAATTTGAAGGCAGCTTGGGCTACATAGTGGGACCCTGTCTCAGGGGGGAAAATAAAAGGTTGTAGGGCTATTTTTATTTGTTTTTTGTTTTATGGGGTTTTTTTTCATAAAATAAAAAGGCTGTGCCCCTAAGTGAGCATCAAGTAATTACTAATTCTTTTATTTACATAAATGGGTTTTTATATTCAACCATATATATGGTATTTTTCTTTCTATTCCATTCCTTTAAAGAATGTTTATAAGCCCTACAAAATCCTATGGAAACTGAAGGATTCTACAGTGCTTTAATTCTTAGCTAATACATCTCAAATTATCAATACTTCAATGGTTTTTGCCTGCAGCTGTAGCACTGTGGTGTCGGATCCCGTCAGATCTCTTAAGCTAAGAAAGGTCGGGCCTGGTTAGTATTTGGATGGGAGACTGTCTGGGAACACCAGCTACTGTAGGCTTGGGAGAAGGACCCAGCAACCCACTCCCAAATATCAGTCTGCCATTGAAAACCCTATGAACAGCAGAGAAGTACTGACAATAGTGTTTCGCCTGTTGTACACAGGGTTGTACATATGAGTCGGAGACCAATTTGATGGCACCTAGCAAAAACAACAGCCTTTTGACAGAAATGTCACCTCCATCCCTATTAAATAGCATTTGTAAAAAAACATACAGTATGTGGTTAGAAAGACTTTTTTAAGGTTTAGTTATCACTATAACTTATGGTTCACTTGTATTCAGGAATGTAAATTAATATAATTAATGCTATAGATTTCACATCATGAATATTCATAAATGGAGTGCTACTATAGCTGTCATCCCTATTAATGACTATGCACTGAATTTTTAACATTTAGGCTGAAAGAAAATATTCAGCACTAAGAAGATCACCTACTGTGAACAAATGGGCAAAGGAAAAGGTACTCTTCCCTTAAGGTTATGATTATGATCATGAGGTTTGATATTTAACAAGGCTAATTAAGTGCTTTTCTAAGCAAAACAAGCGTTGAGAATCTTTTTATTTCTTTATTTGTTTATGAAGTACTGAAGGGTTGAATACAGGGCCTCATGTATGCTAGGCAAATGTTCTACCACTGAGCCACACCCCCAGACCTTTTTTTATTTTTTATTTTGAGACCAGATCTCACTAAGTTGTTCAGGCTGCCTGTAACCTCCAACTCACAATCTTCTTGCCTCAGCCTCCTAAATTGGGTTTACAGGCATGCACTATCACACCCAGATAAGAGGTGAATGTCTATAAGCATAGTGTAGGAGGTGAGTCAAGACCTCATTGGAAGAGAAATTCTTCTTTTTTGTGTTAAATGTACCTATCCTATAAATGAGAATTAGATAGGACAAGATCATGTCAGCTGACAAGCAACCTACCCAAACCAAGCTGCTTCATGTAGCATGCCAAATCAATAAAGAGAATGCCTCTTCCAAATAACACACTATTAATGAGTATAAGGAAAGGAATACGGAAGTCAATTTTATGTTGAGCATTGGAGAACAGAGACTAGATTCTATACCAACTAAAGTGTATAATTAGAATGGTAAAATAAGGCTCTGAAAAACAAAACAAAATTCTTCTGCCTGCAAACTGTATCTGTGCCTTTAATACTCCTGGACTTTAATTCAATATTCTTGGCCTTACAGAGTAAGATTAAAACCCAAAGCCAGGACAATAGGAGTGGGGAGTGAAGGAATGCTAAACAATGTACAGTGTATACTTTTCTCTCAGTAACAGAGTGTCAAATACTATAATGTCTTTAAATCTAATAATTTAAATAAGGTAAATGACTAATAATTGAATAACAGCTATATATAAACCTAATTTCCTCCTTTTTTAAAATTGAAGTACTTCAGTTGAACTCAGGGCAAGTACTCCACCACTGAGCTACACCTCTACCCTCTTTTTACTTTTTATTTTGAGACAGGGTATCCCTAAATTGTGCAAATTGCCTCTGGCCTTCAAACTTGCAATCCTCCTGCCTCAGCTTCCAGAGTCACTGGGATTACAGGCATATACCATAGCACCAGGCTAATACCTTCCTTTTGGAGAATAGACTTCCATTCATGATAAAACTGTCACTATCACAGGTGGCAAAGGTAAAAAGCTTTCTTTAAAAAAGTACCAGTGACCTGTAATATTTTCTCTGTGTAGTCATGAACCTAAAGTTCAAAGAACATCCACAAGAATGCAAATTATCCAAAAGAGACAAACTCCCATGACTAAGAAATGCTACACAGGAAATAAAAATCATTTTAATGTTTTTGCAGAACACAACTCAGCTCACTTTGAGTGAATGCCTTGTACCTTTAATATAATTTCCCACAGAGAGAAAACATTTGTTTTTTTTGTTTTTTTGTTTTTTAAAGTATATGTGTGTGTGTGTGCGTGTGTGTGTATTCACATCCCCAAGCACCCTCACTTGTCTGTCAGCTTGTGGTGCTGTGGGAGCTTACATGTTGTTATGATGCCGAAAGCTATGCCACTGGTATTAACCAGCAGGGTTATGCATGATAGACAGGTTTCAGCTGAGTTTCCAGACTAACACAGATTAGGGAAAATAACCCAACAGCCCTCTCTTAAAACAATTAGCCATTGAAACCCCTACGAATAGCAGAGAAGCACCATCAGATACAGTGCTGGAAAATGAGCCCTCCATGTTGGAAGGCACTCAAAAGACGACTAGGGAAGAGTTGCCTCTTCAAAATTGAGTAGACCTTAATGACAGGAAAGCCAGATTCAGAAGAAGACATGGTACCAGGGACATCATTGCTAATGTCAGATGGATATTAGCTGAGAGCCGAGAATACCAGAAAGATGTCTATCTATGTTTTATTGACTATCCAAAGGCATTTGATTGTGTAGATCACAACAAATTATGGATAACATTGCAAAGAATGGGAATACCAGAGCACACTTAATTGTACTTATGAGGAACCTCTACATGCATCAGAAGACAGTCATTCAAATAGAACAAGGAAACATCGCCTGGTTTAAAGTGAACAAAGGTATGTGTCAAGGCTGTCTCCTTACACCATACCGCTTCAATCTCAGTGCTGAGCAAATGATTCGAGAAGCTGGACTTTATGAAGAAGAACAGGGCATCAGGATTGGAGGAAGACTTACTAACAACCTGTGTTATGCCAATGACACAACTTTGCCTGCTGAACAGTGAAGAGTTTTTGAAACATTTACTGATGAAGATCAAAGAACATAGCCTTCAGTATGGATTGCACCTCAACATCAAGTAAACAAAAGTCCTTACAACTGGGTCAGTAAGAAACATCATGATAAATGCAGAAAAAAATTGAAGTTGTCCAAGATTTTGCTTTACTTGGTTCTACAGTCACCACCCATGGAAACAGCAGTCAAGAAATCAAAAGACACATTGCACTGGGAAAAGCTATCGCAAAAGGCCTATTTAAAGTATTGAAAAGTAAAGATGTCACATTGAAGATGAAGGTGTGCCTGACTCATGCCATGGTATTTTCAGTTATATCATATTGTTGTGAAAGCTGGACATTAAATAAGGGAGACAGAAGAAAAATTGGTGCTTTTGAATTGTGGTGCTGGAGAGGAATTCTGAATATACCATAGACTGCCAAAAGAACCAACCGATCTGTCCTAGAAGAAGTGCAACCAGAGTGTTCCTTGGAAGCAAGGATAGCTAGAATACATCCCATACATTTTGGACATGTTTTCAGGAGGGACCAATCCCTGGAGAAGGACATCTTGTTTGGGAGAGTCAGTGAAAAAAAGGAAGACCCTAAACTAGATGGACTGCAAGAATGGGCTTAAACACAAAAAAGATCGTGTGCCTGACACAGTGTTAGGAGTGTTTTGCTCTGTTTTTCATAGGGTTGCTATTACTCAGACCTGACTTGGTGGCACCTAACACCACCATGGAAGCAGGTTCATCATAGAATCATGTACTCCGTACAGTTAAAAAGTAGTTGAGCAATACACAGTAAAGAAAAAGAGGAAGTTTGTTTACCCATTCTCTCATAGGGACAAAGTTGGACTCTGTTGTTGTTGTTGTTACGTGCTGTCGAGTTGAGTCCGACTCATAGCGACCCTCATAGGGTTTTCAATTGGCTGACTGTTTCGGGATTGCCTTGCTTTTGCGGTGCTGGGAATCAAACTCGGGACCTCAGAGACTGCAGAACAGCACTCTACCAACTGAGCTAAATCCCAGCCCAAGTTGGACTTTAGCCTAGATTTAATCTCCAAAATGTTAGAAACTCCAAAAATGTGCACATCCTTTTTGCTGCAACCTATCTGCTTTTATTTAACTTACTTTTCTCAAATCAAAACTTCCATTTTTTCACTGCAGGTCATCTCTATTCCATAACATATTTATGCATTCTACTCTTGATGAGTATTTAGGATGTTTCCAATGTTTTTGCTATTGCAAATAATGCTGCTACAAACATTCTTGAATATGTCTTTTAGCACACATAAGTACTCATTATTGTTAGTCACTCCACCTCAGAAGAGGACCAACAGGTATGTATATCTTCAATTGCAAGTGATACTGACAAATAGTTTCCAAAGTTGTGTAAAGGCAGTGTTTGAATATTTTCTGTTCCTCCACCTGCTCCAACACTTACTGTTAGTGTTATTTTGGCCAATCAAGAGAGTAAAATAGCATCTTCTTATAGTTTTAATGGGTATTTTCCCTTTTTACTAATAAGAAGTTTTTCTTTCTTTTCTTCTCTTTTTCTTTGGCTATCCTTTTTAGTGGGGTTTCTGTTCAGGTCTTTTGCCCATTCACTTATCAACTGGATTGTCTCCCTTTTACTTATCAATCTATAGAATTTTACTACATATTCTGGGCACAAATCCTCTGATACTTAAATGTATTGCAAACATCTTTCCCTACTCTGTAGTTTGTCTTTTCACCTCTGAATGCTATATTTTGATGAAAAAAAATTCTTAAAAATAATGAAGTTCAATTTCTTAATCTTTTTCTTTATGACTGATGTTTTGTACTCTGTTTATAAAATCTCTGCTTATCTCTAGACTGTGAACATAATCTTCTATGGTATCTTCTATTAACATTTAGAATATAACTGATAAAAATTTTTGTGTATGGTATGGAGTAGGGATTTAATAGCCATCATTAATTAAATTTTTCAAAAACATAACTGGTAGAATTTTAGCCAGTGCACAAAAAAATAAACAGCAAAATGTTTCAGACAATAAAAAAGAAAATACAAGGATGCTATCTTCCTCACTTCCCATCTCCTTTCACTTAATGGAAGTAGATGAAAGTAGATGAAGGAGTTGTGTCACATACTTATTTCAGCCCACCTTGGAGTTTGCTCACAAAGGCTTCTCCTATATGGTTAACAGGAATAGCCACAAAAATAATAGCAGCAATTTTGCATGCTTAGTAAGTTTCAGGTCCAATGTAAACACATTCTCTCATGTAATTCTACAATGATCCCTTTAGATGAATAATACTCCCCCTATTTAACAAGTGGATATTTAACAAGTGAGGGAGCAAAGCAAGATGTTACATAATCTGTGTCCAACCTCTTCACCACTGGCCTTGCTTGGAACTTTTATTTCAAAACTCACGGATTCTCTACCATGCACAAATGTTTTATTAACAACTTTCATAGGTTGGGATAACAATAAGACATATGTCTTTCTTCCTGTAAATTTGAAGTATATTCTTGTAGGGGAAAAATCTACATAATAACTATAAATAGTTATGTGCAATCTGCCCTCTGTGAGTTCTTCTATAGATTCAACCAACCACAGATCAAAAATATTTGGTTAAAAAAAACCCTGCATCTATACTGAACACAAATAGACTTTTCTTCTTGTCATTAATAATACAGTATAGTAACTATTTTCATAGTATTTATACTGTATTAGGTATTATACATAATCTAGAAATAAAGTATACAAGAGAATGAAAGATACGATTTTTTTTCTTTTTCCTCAAGACACAATGTTCTCCTGGTAGCAACCTTGTCAAAATAGTATTAAAAGTGGATTCTGGTTGAGTCATCACAATTTTCTTATTGAATAGATGTGGTCCTAGATCATGAGGATATGCACACTTTGAGCTCACTACTCTATGAGATTCTGCACAGAGGTGAACATAATGGGTCTCTGAACATGTCATGAAAATGCCCTTGTCCTTGTTGCTCTATTTCCTTCAAGACCAAAAGTTTGGGTAACTAAGAAATTAATAGAAAAAGAAAACAAAGAAGGCATACTGATTTTATGCTGGTGGAAAAAAAGCAACAACCTTGTCACCCGGCAAGGGAAAACCCTAGACCCTTGGAGATGGGAAGGACAGAAAATTAATGCTCTTCGTTTTCTAGATCAAGCACTGCAGCCCAGCAAAATAACAATATGGTCTGCTGGAGCCAGGCAGCACCTGCAGCTGACAATCTAACCTGTTCCTGGTTTGTCATCTCCTTCCACATTCCATGAAAACAGGAAGCTCATATGTGGCTCTTGTGAGGTATTCGGTTACATCAGTGGCAACTCTCCAGCATGGATTCCCATTCCCATACCATATAAACACAAGAATCAGTACAAGCTTTTCTCCCTCTGACTGATAAAAACATGCATGTTTCTCAGGATATCTGAGCAGTCTTAGACTAGTCTGTGACATCTGTAGAGGTTGTGAACGCTCAGTAACATCACTCCTATTTTGTTTACTCAAAGTGATATAATGCCAGCATAAATAAAATATAACAATAAATCTCAAAAAAAACTTAAAAAAATGAAATAAAATCCAGTAAAGTATACAAAAGGATGTGTGTAGGTTACATGCAAATACTGTGCCATTTTATATAAGGGACTTGAGTATCCACAGATTTAGTGTCTATAGGAATCCTGGAACCAACTCCCAAGGATACCAAGTGGTGATTGCACTTCTAGTTTGACAATATAGGAAAAATTATGAGAACCAAATCAAGATATCTTTTGGAAGAGCATGACAACCATTATGGTGGCATCAGTATAACTTTCTTTTATAAAGTAGGTGGGTTTAACCCAGGGCCTCACGCAAGTGCTCCACCACTAAGCTAACCCTTCAGCCCCTTTTTATACTTTAATTTTGAGACAGGGTCTCACCAAGTTGCACAGGCTACCTTGCCTCAAACCTGTGATCCTCCTGCCTCAGGCTTCTGAGTTAATGGGTCACCACAGCACCCAGTTCAGCATTAAAGAATTTTTAAAAATTGAGTCACTAGAGCATTGTCCTGAAATTGTTAGACACAGTAGTCTATATGGCTGTCTTAGAATTTATCATAAACCTGAAATGTTAACTGATGAAAGTTTTTCCAAGACTGAAAATTGAAGGAAGTCTGCATATTACTTTAGTTGCTGTGATAACTTAGACTTCTTTTTTTAAATTCCTGCCATGCTGGGGATCCAGTCCAGGGCTTCACGCATGCTAGGCAAGCACTCAACCACTGAGTCACACTGCCAAACATATTTTCACATTATTCTACCTGGGCCCTAGCCTGTATTCCTCACAAAGTGTTAAATGGTACAAAGGCAAAAGAAGAATGAGTCATGGTGCACACCTGTAGTCCCAGTCACTCAGGAGGGTGAGGCTAGGGGCAGCCTGTTCAACTTAGTGAGGCCCAGTCTCAAGATGAAAAAAAATATTTTAATGGTGCCTAAGGGTGCAGCTCAGTGATAGAGCACTTGCAAAGTATGTTTGAGGCCCTGGGTTCAGCTCCCTAGGACCACAAAAAGAAACAATAAATAAAGACATAAAAAATAAAAATCACTGAATTTGAATAAATTCATCTATTTTTAAGGGATCTGAGAACTTACAATGAAAATAAACCCTGATGATAGCAGATAAGAATTTTTGGTAAAAACCTAAATTGCAATGAGTTACAGATACATTTAATCTGCAGGAAGCTGCTGGGCATGGTGGCACACATCTATAATCCCAGCAGCTCGGGAGGCAGAGGTAGGAAGATCCCAAGTTCAAGACCAGAGGCAATCGTTGTAACTTAGGGAGACCCTGTCTCAAAAAGTAAAAAAATGGGCTGGGGGCGCAGCTCAGTGGTCCAGCTTGCAAAGCATGCAAGCGCAAGGCCCTGGGTTCAACCCCCAGTACCACACACACACACAAAAAAAAAATCTGCAGGAAGCTTTATTACACACTAAGCAAACAAAATATTACCATAAACCTTGATATAAAAGCTCTCCTTTCCATTTTCAGTTTGCTTAACTGACTACAAAAGTTCTTATTCATTATTAAAGCAGAACTGGAAATTCTAATCAGATTTAGAGGCAGAATTATTATTCCATGCAACTCAAGTAGAAGGAAAGATTTCCTACCAAATTTTCCCTAAGTGAACCACTTTTAAATGCCTTGGTCTCAAAATGAGCATGGTGGCACACGCCCATAATCTCAGCACTTGGGAGGCTGAGGCAGGAGGATCAGATGCAAGTTCAAGGCCAACCTGATCTACATAGCATGTTCCAGGACAACCTGGGCTACTCAGCAAGACCCTGTCTCAAAAAAACAAAAAAAATTACCCCCAAAGTACCCTGATTTCTCACTAACCCATTTGATAAAAGTGAATAGTAAGTCCATTCTTGGCTATTCACCAATGTGGCAGCAATGAAAAAAAAAACAGACTTGTGCTCTTTGTGCAGCCGTCTCTGACTCCTGTCACCCCTCACTCTCCATATTCCCTCCAACTGTCTCCTAGCTTAAAGAATTGTGAGGGACACAGGTCCTTTGTGGATTAGAGCGTCAAAATATCAGGAGGATATTAATATCCATAATATTAATCTTCACCCACATGCAAAGCTATGTGATCATCTGCTTGATCATCTGCTACAATTGAAGCTTATTCCAAGTGCTATAATAGTAAAGGTTTCTGTTTAAAACAAGACTTGAAACTGTTCCATTCCATTCCACTCTTCAAGGTCATCTCATGGGTTTTCTTTTTTTTCTACCAACACAGTATTTGTAAAATCAGATTTGGAACTATATTAACTTTTCAAGATGCAGAAACTATTTTTAATCATCCTTAACACTAAAAAAAAAAAAAAAAAAAAATCCCAGTGACTCAGGAAACTAAGGCAGGAGGATCACAAGTTCAAGGCCAGAAGCAGCCTGTGCAGTTTAGAAAGACCCTGTCTGAAGATTAAAAAATCAAAAAGAGGTTTGGGGTGCAGCTCAGTGGTACAGTACGTGCAAAGTATGTACAAGGCCCTGGGTTTAACCCCCTACTACCATATCCCCACACACAAAAAAAACTAATATTTTACCAAAAATGTAGTAATAGTCAAAGTTTTCTTCCTGGTTCATTAATTAAATACATTTCCTTTTTTCTTATGGTAATCTATAGGGCACAATCCCAATGAATGATTTGTTTCATTTGAGAATTATTTTATACTTTTAAAACCCTACAAATATTGGCTTAATGATACAAAATAAACTTAACACTAATCTTTAAAGATGATTAAGCAAATAAGCAGAAAGGAATGTTAATTCTAGTGGAAAGGACGCCTAGCCAATGTATTTTGGACCCCTTATTTTCCCTATCTTAATAAGCCAAAAGAACAAAACACAAATATAAACCTAGTAATCCCATAAAAATATTCTATAACAGTATGAGTAATAATTCTATAATCTTTAAGCAAGTCTTTCTCTGGAAAAGTTGTTAATTTTCACAAGAACCAGAACCTTTAGGTTTGTTACACACATACTATTTCAGCATTTTTTAAAGTGATTATATATATATGAGACTGCTTTTACCTGCCTCTGAAGTTCTGCCAGGTTGTAAGGTAAGGCCCCCTCAGCCAACGGGGCTATTCTGTCGATATCTGCCAAAGTCAAGCGCCTTGAGGAAAAAAACGTGGAAGTGAAAGAATTGTTAGACACTGACAAACTCCTCACATCAAAAGAATCTTTATGCAAAAAAACCTTGAAACTGTAACTTAAAAGTGTCATTTTCTTATTCACAAAGATCATTTTAGCAAGGAAAAAAAATGTTCAGACCCTGTTTATAATAAAAAACAAAAGATGCTAGAGACTTAATGTTGGAATGCATGAATTTAATAAGATTCCAGTGACAGATATTAAAAATGAAACAGTAATTCTTGCTGTCCATGCATACTGAATATATCCCCTAAGCATACCTATTTAATTCATAAGTGCAAAATATCCTAGAAAGTAGGATATATACACAACTGATAAACACCAGTTTTCTCCAAGCAAGGGCACAAGTATAAGAGAGACTTTTTTTTTTTTTACAGTATTCTCTTTCAAATCCCTTGAGCTTTGAGCCATGTGAACTATGGTTCTCAAATATGTACTTAAAAATAAGTGCCTTCCATGAACCAGCTAAAAATTCACTTTAAAGTTTTGAGAAGTACTTTTCAAAAGCATTTTTATCACGAAAGAGGATCAAGACCCTTGTCTAAAGGTGTCAATTACAGATGGAAGAGACATGACCTGGTATTTCATGTCAATCATCAAAGATTGTTAATACTTAAGATACTTGAAATGTTTAGTATCATCTCCAGTCCAACAATTCACTATGGAGCATGAAGGTAATCAATCACTTATGTATACTGAACTTCTATTAGTCCTCAGTTCTAGGGTTAAAGTACATTTTTCAGATGTTATACTTTAAGAATTACTAACAGTGACTTAAAAGAAAAATTCAATCTCTTAATAAACCAAAGCATCCTTTCCACAGGTCTGCTGGGTACCCACAGACAAGGATTTACACGACGTTACAAATTAAATACCCTCTGGGAGCTTTATTTTTTCAATTTATAAAATAAAGGCATAGACCATCAAAACCGTCTGAGCTTATCTGTGATGGTAACTATGATGATAACATCCCAGGCATATCTCAAGAAAATAATACTCTCTAATACAAAACAGTACATATTGTATAGCAAAATGACCATTTACGACAACCAAAAATGATACACGATTTCTCCAAGTCCTTCAGTCTATGTTATTAATTTATAAAGGAAAGCAAGTTTCCATAATCTCTTGAAATTCATAACATCCCTAGAGAGCCCAGATTAATCTTTTCCCTTTCTCACTGAAATCACATTACTGTTTCACATTTTAAAAGAACTGCCTTATAATAAATATCATGAAGAATTATTGGAAAAGTTACCCTGAGGCATTGTATAAGTCTGCAAGCTGGTATAGGATATCAATTTCTAGTGGAGTGACTTGTCCATAGCGTATGGCACTCTGAGCAAATTCCTCTGGAAGAGAAAAAAGAAAAATATTAAAATCTCGAAAGAGTTTTAATATACAACAAACTTCTACCTTAACTAACATAATATAATCTGAAAGCTAAAGGCATTTTAGTACTGTTTTAAAAATCTACAACTGAATTTCAATACTTAAGCTCAACTACATAAGATATGCATTTCTGAAGGCTTATAAAAGAGGATGAAACAGCAAAAACAGATAAATTAACTTTAAGGATAAAATAATCTTTTTAGAACCTGTTCTCTGATCATGTTCGTTCACTTTGGCCTCCAGAGTTACAAAATAAAAGAAGTGGCTACTTTCCAGTCACCCAAACACCCTCTTACAACTCACCAAAAGGAGTAGGCTTATTCATAGCTCTGGGGCAACTCCTGCGTAGCACAAACAAGCTGCTGCCATACTGCCACTGACCTGTTTGACAGACTGGGCCAAGGTTCTTTTCAAAACTGTCAAAGCCACTTTTCCATTCCTGACCTCAGTATCCCATTAAATCCACCTGGACTTCTGGAGCCCAAGTTAAGCATGGTAACATAACTTCTAGATGTGGCTTTACTGTGGTAAACGTAGATCATCCTCCTGCCTAGTTGATGAAAAGTGAAAATGGAGAGATTCTGATAGATGTTTAAATCTTACCCTTTGTGACTTCAATATCTCTCCTTGTGCCAGCTAAAGTGCTATATATCTTACGAACAAGCTCCATGTTGTTCAGTAAGGAGTTAAATGCATTGAAATAGGAGAAGCTAACTTGGTGTGAGATACTTCCTCCAGCAGCCTAGGAAATAACACAAAAATTTTTTTAAAAATCAAAAACAAGAAACACAGTTTTCTACATTTTTCTCAGAGGATCCAAAGGAGTATTCATCGTTAAAATGATTAACAACCAGTCCATAAATACAAAGAAGGTATGGTACTGAAATACTCAGTGTATTTCATGCCCTCAGGGAAGCCTATGTAATTTAGATTTTAAGGAAGAAAGAAACATCTGGAAGTTGGACTTCATGGTTCATCTACCTATAAGGTCAGAAACAACAAATATAATTATTACAGATCAAAAACTAGTTAAACAGGATTTAAGACCCTCAACTATGGAACTCTTGCTAGTTCTGGATAAATGACATATCAATGTATAATATGTGTAATACTTAATGTACTTAAAAAAATCAAATGGTAACTGTAATTTTTGTTTTTTAAGCTGGGGATTGAACCCAGGGCTTCCTGCATACTAAGTACATTCTCTACCAATGAACTACACCCCTCCCCCAGTAATTTAAATTTTAAATTTTAAGACTATTTCACTGTATCAACTTTTCTCAATCTTTAAGGCCATTGTAATAATTAAGATCCTTAGCCTGTACTATTCTCAGAATCTGAATCATAAAAGGTACAACTATTAAAAAACACTCCAAAAAATGTAAAGAAAATTGCAATTAAGCTATGTCATCAGTGACACAGCTCAAATGAGGCTCTCTCATGCTAGGATGACAGGCAAAGTGGCCTTCCATCATCTCTGCAGGATGAGGAGGTCATTTCTCCCTCTGACCACCACTTGGACATAGACTCAAAAGATTTTTCACAGTTTCCAAAAGCCTAATTTCCAAGTCAGAAGTCAGAGGAACCCATATGATTAAAAATATACACTATTAAAAACTCAAAGAATAGCCGGGTGCGGTGGCATACCTGTAACCCCAGAGACTCTGGAGGCAGAGGCAGGAGGATGGCAAGTTCAAGACCAGAGGCAGTCTGCATAATTTAGTGAGACACTGTCTCAAAAAGTAAAAAAAAATGGGCTGAGGGTGCAACTCAGTGGTATAGCACTTGCAAAGCATGCAAGCTCGAGGCCCTGGGTTCACCCCCAGTACTACCAAAAAAAAAACAAACAACAACAAAAAACCCTCAAAGAAATGCTTATGGAAATATTAGACAATATTAATCATCAAAGTCTATTATGAACAGTATAAGTAATGATGGGCAAATTTACCTACCCCCACCACTTCTCATGCACATGCCTTAACCCAAATATAGATTATATTGTATTAGCATTACTTTGGATCCGGTGACCCAAAAGCAGGATTCAAATTATTTAATATATTCCTCTGAGAATGGGAAAGTCTTTTGGTAAGCAAAGTCTATCATACACCTAGTTTTTCTCATTGGAAAAGATTAAATGGATCCCCTCACCCTAAGTTACACTGAGTGAACACTTCCCTCTGGATTTTCTTGCTGCCTTCTCTCCTTCTCTCACTGTCTCCTCTTTCTTTCTTTTCTTCTTCATTTTTCAGTTGGGGTATGAAGTAAAGGTAGGAAAGTGAGGGTTGGGTTTCAGGGAGGTGAAATATATAGGAGAAAGTGACATGCTCCATGTTCAAAGTCATTGAAGAAAAAGAACAGAAGTTGATCTTTCTACCCCAGGCTAAATCAGGGATAATGATCTTCAGCTGAAACAACAAAAGTACTCATTGGCTTTTCTCCATTCAAAACAAGCAATAATCAAAAACTTATACATAAGTACAGTGCATGAACAAGAAAACGGGTAAGTGAGGAAAGTTTCACCACTCTATGTGAGGAAGTGGATGACATGAGTTGGTTACTGGTCCAGATGATTACTTTATAGAGATTTTCAGTTTGACAAAACAAAAAACTGTGTCTGGTGCATACACACTGAATGCACAGGTGAAGGGGCAGAGAGAGGAGTGAGCCATAGAGGCTGATGGCCACATATTTCCTCCATACCTTCTGCCATGGGCATGCTTATTAAAACAGTGCTGAGGCCAGTGAAGATCCCTCCAGCAGACAATGGAAGGAGCCATCCTTATAACAAGACCTTGGGAGCCTGCTGGAGTGGAAAGAGGTCAAGATGAAGGCAGTAGTATCTGGCAATTACTGCCCATTGAAAAAAGTAATTGTTCACCCTTGTCTACAAACTAATTTCTCTTTGTTGTTGTTGTTGTTAGGTGCCCTCAAGTCGGTATCCGACTCATAGCGACCCTCATAGGGTTTTCAATGGCTGACTGTTTCGGGATTGCCTTGGGAGTGGATTGCCAGGTCCTTCTCCCATTTTTGAGGTGCTGGGAATTGAACTCGGGACCTCAGAGACTGCAGCGCAGCACTCTACCCACTGAGCTAAATCCCAGCCATAATTTCTCTTAGACTTTGTAAATGGAAATAACTTAGAAATACATGAGAACAAGATGGCAGCTCTAAATAAAGCTATGATCTGAAGAAAGACCACTCACCATCACCTCTGCCTCCTGACACACACACACACACACACACACACTCATACCTGTTTACCTTCCACCAACCAGGCATGAAGTTTGAATACCTGAGAGTCACATGGGCTCAAGGAGGCAATCCAGAACCCAATGGTTCAAAATGTTTCAGGAAATAGAAAGTTAAAGTATTTGTTTTTTACTTACTGAAACTAAGTTCTCCTCCACGAAAGGAGTCAGCATGTGAGACCGAATGGTAACCATGATGTCACTGAAATCCAGACCAGAAATCATGCCACTTTTGCTTTTGTCTTTTAGTGCAAAGGCTTGTCTTGCATGTTCTAATTGCAGCTCCTGGCAGGAAAAATTAGAAATAGAATATTAGACTAGTTAATGCATGTCCCAAGTACATGTTCTGGAAAGGAACAAAGGATAGACATCCTTCCCCCATACATACTTACTACAAAAAGAAACAATATACAGCTCTGAAATCACAACAAAGCTTTTGATTTCTTTTAAGAGGCACATGCTTTCTTAGAAATGTAATACCTATTACTCCTCAGGAGAAAGAAAAAATCAGAGTATGGCAATAAAGAGAAGAGAAGAAAATGGACCCTTCAGATTTTACTTGAAAAGTTTTCATCACTGAAAAGAGAGTATAATGTTTTCAGTGCTTTATCCCAGCCTTTAAAATATATAGTAATTTATTCTCTCCTACTTGATAATGTTCTTGTCATCAAAGAATACTTCTTGAATTAAGAGTTTACATTCATTTTCAGTTTCTCAATTTTAAATGTTGCAAAGTCTCTCTCTCTCTCTCTCTCCCTCCCTCCCTCTTCCTCCTCTCCGAAATAAGACACCATATTTTTCAAACAATTTTTTTAATGAACTCAGTGTGAAACTCTACCAACTGGTAGGTGCAATACTTCATAATTCTAAAATGAAAGTTATTAATAACAAACTGCATAATTAGTGTTTAATAATCATCACCCTGTCAGGCTTTAGGCACCACTATTCTTAAACTGTAAAACAATCCAGAATGTCTCTGAACTTTTGAACTGCTGCACAGCCAAACTTTGTAATGTGACATCAATAAAAACAACAAAATGTGCCAGTCATCCCCTGGGTACTATACAAAAGTCAAAATCAGAGTATTTCTGCCCTGGGGGCTGATAACGTAACCCAAATAGATTGATTGGCACAACATCATAATGGTGTGATCAGATGCCATTTTCATGCCCTTTGCAATTCTGGAAATTATAGTCACACTTAAATATATATATATATTATTCAAAGATAAGATTAAATATTATAATTTTCACTGCTACTCATTTATCAAAGCCTTCAAATCAATGTTGCTTTACTGCTTTCTGACGTTTAAAATATTTGGGGGGCAGGGGATGTAGCTCAGTGATAGAGCACTTGCTTAGCAGGTGCAAGGCCCTGGGTTCAATCTTCGGCACCACAAATAAATAAATTAAATTAGGTTTTGGTAGAAGTTTTACCCTTTGTTAACTTAATTATATTTTCCTATGGACTTGTGATCTCAATAGTAATTCAGTCACTAAAATTACTTTAGCTACTGGCACAAAAAAGACATGTAGACCAATGAATAGAGGCTCCTGACAGGCATGGTAGCACACTCCTGTAATCTCAGCACTCAGGAGGGTGAGGCACAAGGATCGATGTAAGTACTCAGCCAGCATGGACTACACAGTGAGTTCCAGGCCAGCCTGGGCAACAGAACAAGACACTGTCTCAAAAAACTACAAAAGAATAGAGGACCCATAAATAAACCCATGCAGTAATAGTCACCTGATTTTTGACAAAGGTGCCAAAAATACACATGGGAGAACAGTGAGCCTCCTCAACAAACAGTGCTGGGGAAACTAGATATCTGTATGTAGAAAAAGGAACCCAGATCCTCATCTCTCACCCTGCACAAAAATCAATTCAAAATGGATCAAAGGCCTTAACATAAGACTTGAACCTTTGAAACTGAAAGAGAAAAACATAGGGAAGACACTCCAAGGTTTAGGCATAGGGATAGGCATAGGCAAGGATTTTATGAAAAGGACTTCAATAGCTTAGCAAACAATAATGAGAATTGACAAATGAGATTGCATCTGCAGAACAAAGGAAACAATTGACAGTGAAGAGAAGGCCTACAGAATGGAAGAAAATCTTTGCTACCTATACATCAGATAGGTGTGGAATATCTAGAATATACCAAACTCAATAAATTAGACACCAAAAAACCCCAAATCACCCAATCGATAAAGGGGCAAATGAATTGAACAGTTTGCTTGCTTGCTTGCTTGTTTCTTTAGAGACAAGGTCTTGTTATGTAATCCCAGCTGGCTTGGAACTGGCTATGTAGACCAGGCTAGCCTTGCACTTGCCACTATCCTCTTGTCTCTGTCCCCTGAGAGCTGGGATAACAAGTGTACACTACCATGCCCACCTTGGAACAGACAGTTCTAAAAAGAAGAAATATATATGGTCAACAAACATTGTAGTTCTTGTTGTTAGGTGCCATCACACACACGCACAAAAATTTAACATCCTTTGCCATTAGGGAAATGCAAATCAAAGCCACACTGAGAGCCAGCTGTTGTGGCACACATCTATTATCCTTGCACTTGGGAGGCTGAGGCAGGAGGACTGCCATGAGTTCAAGGCCAGCCTGGGCTACATAGCAAGTTGCAGACCAGCCAGGGCTAGGTAGCAAGACCCTCTCTCTAAAAACAAACAAACAACGAAAACCCTACATTGAGATTCCATCTCACCCCAGTCAGAATGGCTATCATCAAGAAAACAAATAACAAAGGCTGGTGAAGATCCCGGGGTTGGAAGGAGGAATACTTACACACTGCTGGTGGGAAGTAAGTTAGTGCAACCACTATGGAAATCAGTGTGAAGTTTCCTCAAAAAACTAAAACTAGAACTACCATAAGATCCAACTATATACTCCTGGGTATATACCTGAAAGAATCTACGTCAGCAAACCACAGAGATACCTGCACACTTATGTTTATTGCAATACTAGTCACAACAATAGCCCTAGATGTCCATTGACAGATGAATGGATAAAGGAAATGTGGTATATATACACAATGGAGTTTTATTCAGTCATAAAGAAGAATGAAATTATATCATTTTCAGGAAAATGGATGAAACTTGAGATCATCATGTTAAGTGCAATAAGGCAGAAAGAAAGACAAAGACTGCATACTTTCTCTTATATGTGGACTCTAGATTAAAAAATAAAAATAGCAGGGTGCACACCTGTAATTCCAGTGACTTAGGAGCCCAAGGCAGAAGGATAACAAGTTCAAGGCCAGAGGTAGCCTGCATAACTTAGCAAAACCTTGTCTCAAGATCAAAAACAGAAAAAGGGGAGGGAGTGTTGCTCTGGGGTAGAGCACTTGCATAGCAAGTGCAAGGCCCTGATTCAACCCCCTAGTACTGCAAAGAAAAAATAAAATAAAATTAATTAAATTTTAAAAATAAATAAATAAGCATATATATGACAAGTAGAAGGACAACTATTTGGTGGGAGGAAGGAGGAAGGAGCCAACATGCGGGTAATGGGGAAAATGCAAATATCACATGTGTTCTTTCATATGCAGAATCTAGATTTAAAAATATATATGAGACATGAGAACGGAAGGGGGATACTTGCAAAAAGGAAGGGGACTAAGAAGAAGGACATGAGAGTGAATGGGGGGTGAATATGAGCAATGTACAATAATATAGGTATGTGAAAATGTCATAAGACAATCTCAAGTTACTCAATCTCAAGTTAATCCCAGTGACTCAGGAGGCAGAGGCAAGGAGATTGCAAGTGCAAGACCAGAGGCAGCCTACACATCTTAAGAGAGAGGCCCTGTCTCAAAATAAAAAGTAGGAGCTAGGTGTAGAGCTCAGTGATAGAGCACTTGCCTAGCATATGTGAGGCCCTGTGTTCAACACCTGTGGAGGGGGGGGAGAAAAAGAGAGAAAAAGAGAGAGAGAGAGAGAGAGAGAGAGAGAGTAAGAAGGAAGGAAGGAAGGAAGGAAAATTTGTGCTAAAAGTGAAGATCTTATGCACTTGAAAGTGCATTTCATTTAACTATGAAGTAAAGTGAAAATATCAGAGCTTCAAGTTGGGGGCAGTTGTGCAAGCCATTAATCCCAGCAACTCAGGAGGCTGAGGCAAGAGGATTGCAAGTTTGAGGCCAGAGGAAGCCTGAGTAACTCAGCGAGACACTGTCTCCAAATAAAAACTAAGATCATCATTGGCTGCAGGTGCAGCCCAGTGGTAGAGCACTTGAAAAGTATGTGTGAGGTCTTGGTTTGAACCCCTAAGTACAAGAAAAGAAAGAAAGAAAGAAAGAAAGAAAGAAAGAAAGAAAGAAAGACAGACAGACAGACAGACAGACAGACAGACAGACAAAGGAGAGAGAGAGACAGAGACGGGGAAGAGAAAGAAAGAGAGAGAAAAAGAAAGCACGAAAATAGCAGACCTTCTTTTAGAAACAGCATGATTCTGGATGAGCCTGAGCTTGTACATTTAACTTCACTGTTTCCCAAAACTCCACTCTTCACTAAAATCACAGCAAAGGAACAAAACAGAAACCCAAGGACACAGAGAACAGAAAAAAAGAAAAATAACTACATTTTTAAGATTACAAAGCAGAGGAGCAAGTGATGACCAATGTAGTAGACACTGAAGAAGTGGGGAGACCCATAAAGCAATCTAATGTACAGAACAGAACCCCGCAAAGACTTAGGCAACAGCTCTCCTGGTACTTCTGACAATGATTTTGAAGATGGAGCTGAAAATAGGAGACTTAGAGGGAAATCTGTCTAAGGAGCAGTTCATTACCTGTCTGGAGCAGGAAATATGGCCAAATGGCTTGAGAACCTTTAAAGAAAGTAGCCATGAGAACGCTCTGGCTCCTAAGCATGAGTAAAAGTGCCCTGCCCTTATTGCTCTCTTGCCTGCACGCCTGCATCTGTGATATTCCCCCTGACCATCACTGCACATGTGCATTCCCCCCACATTCTGTGTGGTCCTTGACCACCATGTGTAGGTGCTCAGGTGCTCTATCTTAAGGTTAGAAATTATCCTCAGTCATGTTCACTCGTATGCACTCCTGAAATAAAAGTTAACCTCTGCCCTTGCTGTGTTCTTAAGAAATGCCTTGGTATAATGTTAACTCCTCAATAAATATGAGCAGGCCTCACAACTTGGTGTGGCATTGGTTCCCAAAGCCTCTGTGCCCCTCGGTCTCTTGTTACACTTTGTCTCTTGTGTGTGGTTAATTTTTTCTCTTATCTCCACTCAGCACCACTGGTCAGTGGTGGCACCTATCTGCTCCACAGAGCTAGGCCTTAGCCCTTTACCTACCAGGGCAGAAGACTAGAGGTTGACCAGAGAGTTTACTGGGCTGAGGTTCAGCTCAGTTGGTAAAGGGGGGCTCCGCACTCTCTAAGGACCAGGGTTCAATCCCCAGCACCACATAAATAGGAGAAGGAGGCAGCAATCCACTCCGAACCAATACCAAGACAATCAGCCACTGAAAACCCCCTGAGGGTCACTATGAGTTGGACCCGACCTGAGGGCACCTAACAACAGAGAGTTTACCAGAGAAACTCAGGACTGGTGGGAACCAGGCACAGTTGAGAGGGAGAGCTGTTGTTGTTGTTAGGTGCCACCGAGTTGGTATCCGACTCATAGCGACCCTCACAGGGTTTTCAACGGCTGTTTCCGGGATTGCCTTGAGAGTGGATTGCCAGGTCCTTCTCCCATTTTTGCGGTGCTGGGAATTGAACTCGGGACCTCAAAGACTGCAGCACAGCACTCTACCAACTGAGCTAAATCCCAGCCCAAAAATAGATAGTAAACTTAAAGTCCATCACCATACTAAATGCTGACACCTCCAACCCTCTTCCCTACTCAACAGCCAGATCTAATCCAGATGCAAGATCAGATGATTCTTCTGATTCCCTAGTCCAAAAGAAAAGACCTAAACATACAAACATTAGAGAGCCCCTAATAAAACAGCCCCACCAGAACATTTTACAGTAAAGTCCAGAGTTAAATCCTACTGTGAATCCATAGATCTCAATAACTCCTAATCTTAAATACGAGCAGAAGACCATCAAACATATGAGAAAAGCCAATTAACAAGAAAAACAGAGACCTAAACAAAGGGAAACAAAAGAAACCAACCAAACAAACAAACAACAAAAAAAATAGAAACAAAAGAACATGTGTGGTGGCACTCACCTGTAATCCCAGCACTCAAGAGGTAGAGGCTGGAGAATCTCGAGTTTGAGGCCAGCCCAGGAAAAACTTTTAAATACCAAAAGATATCCTTGGAGAGGTGAGAAAAAACAGTGCATCCATGAAATAAGAACATCATACTATGTTTTAAAAAGGAATATTCCGTACATTAAAAATTTCCAATAAAAAAAATTTTAAAAAAAGGAATATTCCGAGAACCAAAAAGAACTCAAAATTTAAAATTCAATAGAAATTTCAAAAACTTAATAGGACCAGAAGGAAAAGAAGAGAGAAAAGACACTAAGAATTATTAATATATATTTTAATAGTCCTAGAAAGGAAGAAAACTGAAGAAATACAAAAGAAAAATTTCAAGAATTGTAGTTTTCAGATTGGAAGAGCCCACTGAATGCTTGGCAAAATGATTAAAAATAAACTCACACCAAGGAATATCATTATGAAAGGTTAGAGCACCAAAGACAAGGAAAAAAATCCTAAGTCCTGCCCAAGTGGAAAAAATTTTCAAAACTGAAACAAGAATGAGAACAACACTAGACTTCTCGGCCATAACACTGTAAATTAGAAGACAGAAGAAAAATGCTTTCAAAATCATAAGGAAAATAGTCAAGTGTAGTGATGCACTCCTATAATTCCAGTGACTTGGGAGGCGGAGGCAGGAGGATCACAAGTTCCAGGTCAGAGGGAGCCTGCTTGACTTAGGGAGACCCCATCTCAAGACAAAAACATAAAAGGGCCTGGGGTGCAGCTTAGTGGTCGAGCACTTGCAAAGTATGTGAGAAGTCCTAGGTGCAGTGCAGTCTCTGAGTACCACAAAAAAAAAAAAAAAAAAAAGAAAAAGAAAAAGGAAAATACATTCCTGCTAGGACTCTATATCCAGTCAAACTGTTTAAGTCTAATGGTGAAGCAAGAGGTTTTCATATGTGAGCCAAGTCTCAAAAATCCTTTTATGTTAGTTTCCTCGGAAAGCTAGCAGGAAGTATCCTCTCCAAAAGAAGTAAACCATGATAAAGGGAAAAGATGAAATCCAGCAAATTGGAGATTCGACATAACTAAATGGCAGGTGCGTTCTCCAGGACAAAGGTAAAGGGAGATTCCCATAATATCAGCCATGCAGATGCTGTGGGAAATGGGCATTTCCCAAGTTAAATATAGGGGCTGAGGACATAGTTCAGTGGTAGAGCACTTGCCTAGCATGCACAAGGCTCTGGGTTTGACATCCAGCACCAGAAAAATAAAGAAGAAAAAAAAAGTTAAAACAGAGAATACTTGTGACCCAGAAATTCTACTTCTGGTATATACCCCAAAGAATTGAAAACAGGTATTCAAACAAATATTTGCGTATGAATGTTTGTAGGAACACTATTCACAATAGCCGCAAGGTAAGAAAACTCAAGTGTCCATCAACTGGTGCATAGGTAGACAAAAATATCATATATTCATACAATTGAATGTTATTAAGACAAAGAAATAAATTAAGCACTAATACATGTTATAATATGAGTAATCCTTTAAAACATTATGTTAAGTAAAAAAGCTACAATCAAAAGGTCATATTGTATGATTCCATTTATATGAAATATCCAGAACAGGTATATTCATAGGAAAAAAGCAGATTGGTGGTTGTCAGAAACTGGGAGGGAAACAAGAACATGAAATGATTGCTAAATAAGTGCAGGATTTTCTTTTGGGTTAATGAAAATGTTTGGAACAAGATAAAAGTAGTGGTTGTAAAACACTGTGAATGTACTAAAAGCACTTAATCGTACACTTTTTTAAATGGAGTTAATCTTACATTGTGTGAAATTTTATCTCTTTTTCCCCCCATGATACTTATTAAACCCAGAGCTTCAGGCATGTTAGGCAATTGTTGTACCACTGGAGCCATACCCTAGCCTTCAATAAGAAAGAAAGAAAGAAAGAAAGAAAGAAAGAAAGAAAGAAAGAAAGAAAGAAGAAAGGAAAGGAAGGAAGGAAGGAAGGAAGGAAGGAAGGGGGAGAGAGAGGGAGAGAGAGAGAGAGAGAGAGAGAGAGAGAGAGAGAGAGAGAGAGAGAGGGAGGGAAAGAAGGAAGGAAGAAAGGAAACTTAGTTGGGTGCAATGGCACAAGCCTGTAATCCCAGAGACTCGGAAAGTGGAGGCATGAGGATCACAAATTCTAGGCCAGAGCCAGCCTATATAATTTAGCAACACCCTATCTCAAGACAAAAAATTAAAAAGGGGCTGGAGGTGCAGCTCAATGGTAGAGTACTTGCAAAGTATGTGTAAGGCCTGGGTTCAACCCCTCTGGTACCACAAAAACAAATAAACAAAACTACACACACAAAAAAACCCTAGGGCAAAGTTTGAAGACAAATTATCATTAACATATAGAAAATTAAACAAAAACTATAAACTCTTAGAAAATTAATAATTTTAGTCATAAAGAGTATAGTCACCCTTCAGTATTTGTGGAATATTGTTCCAGAACCTAACCCTACCCACAGTAGATATCAAAGTCTAAGGATGCTCAACTTCCTTATATAAATGGCACAGTATCTGCATGTAACCTACACATATCCTCCCATATACTTTAAATTATCTCTTGCATGAAATCTATACACATCCTCCTATATACTTCAAATCATCTCTAGATTACTTATAAAACTTAATATAATTTAAATGACACATAAATAATTGCTATACTATATTGTTTAGGGAACAATGATTTTTAAAAAAGACTGCATGTTAAGCACATATCCATTTTTTAAAAAGTATTTTCTACCTGTGGTGTTTTAGCATGGATACGCAGAACTCACAGATATGGAAATGTATTTACAAAATTATAGGAATTCATATGATTACTGATCTAAACAGAATCATGACATAATTAAATGAGAGGTAGGGTAGAAAAAGTGGTTGGGAGGGAGAGGTAAAAGAACTCCTAATCTTCCACAGTTCAAATTCAATAAAAAATACCCAAAGTGAAAAATTAAGAAGTGTCAAAACAAGCTTGCTATTTAAATAAATGAAAGTAAACTTTGGAAGAAACAGCTATGAGCTTAAAGAAGTTGCCTCTGGTGAGTAAGAAATGAAAAATGGGGGTGAAATGGGGACTTCTATTTCTGTACTAAACTCAATGAAAAGGAAGGAGATAGAGGAAAAACAGTGTATATTTATACCATTTGTGAAAACTAAGCTCACCTGAAGAAACTGTGTGAATTCTGTGTAGTTAAGATGCTTCTTCCGGTTATGCCCAAAATGCAGTCGGATAAATTCACAGTCCCAGTTAAAAGGGATATGATGGTGAATAATAGTCTGTCCAAAAATTTCCTTCACATTTTCTTAAAAGGGAAAACAAAAATAAATCAATTAAACCTGGATAAGTAATTTAATCCACTGCAATGTTCCTACAGAAAAAAATTAAGAGAAGTTTTAAAAGTCAATATCATCTGCTTCTATTAAGATTAACTGCAAATTTCTTTGTGCACAAAAACCCATGCACAGGAACACAACTGATACAAAATATAATTTTACACTTAAAATTGGGTACCATTACATATGAGGCCATGAGATTTTTAATTTCTCCTGATTTAATTTTAATTAGGAAGTGATTTATATCTTGCACTATAAATGGCTGCTACTTTACATTCCAGTGTAAAATCAATAGTGTTTTCCAGGTTCCTCAAGGAGTCGAATTAAGCCCTTTATCAGAAGCATGAATACCTAAATTACAGTATAATGCAATATTTGTCATACTAAGTATGGTTTGATTGAGGCTTGATTATTACATTCACACTAGCCTGAATATGTCTATTGAAGATAGGTATAAGAAATACTACCAAAAGCATATCATTAGCTCAGCAGCAAGCACCTTATTAAAAGCTTCTGATATTGTCAAAAATATGATCTTGACACAAAGCTTTGAAATCCCTATCAAATCCATGACTACTAGTCTGAACTATTAAAATATTTTAAGATAAGTGAAATTAGTGATTCACTTTTAAATAAAGAAACCAACGCAGTACACTAACTTTTAGATAGGAACCAGTCACACTGTGTAATATGCAACCAAAACTCTTCTGCAGCTTGTCTTCATGCACTAGCAATGTCATTCACTTTCTTACACAGTTTTACATTTACTATAAAAGTTAGCTCACAAATGACTGGTACTTTAACAAGTATAGACAAGGTAGACTAATTTAGAAGCTCATGCCAAAAAAAAAAAAAATCATTAACAAAGTTAAAGCAGGAAGCCTGTTTTACTGATGCCTTAAGAACAAAATTATTTTCAAATTTAAGCCAAATTTATTAGTGAAAGGGTTTTACCACTGATAGCTATCAATTATACTAGAGAATTAGTAAATACAAGTTTAATGTTTTATAATCTTCTCTAGCAATGCTATTTTCTCTAATTTCTGCAGATTCTTTGAATAAGATACTGATCTCATACTATAAATGGTTTAATGGATTCCCTTAGTTTTACATACCCTTTTTCTTAATAAGAGCATTGGTACTAGGGTAGGAGAGTGTAGATTCTGAACTGGAAATCCTTCCAGTCTGGACTCAATATAGCAGCTCTGAATAGTTCACTGCAATCAGTAAGGATGAAAGAAGGCATTGCATGTCACTGGGGAGATAGGATTCTCATCTTTTCTTTCAAAATGGGATGCAGGATTCATTTCTTGCTTAATTAGCAATAGTATTTCATAGTTTTCAAATCATATCAGGTATTTTCATCTTAGATAAACACAAATAAAATACTGTATGAGTTGTGGGGGGGCGGTTTTGTTTTTGAGACAGGGTCTCCTATGTAACCCAGGCTGTTCATAAACTCTAGATCCTCCTCTCTCCATCTCTCAAGTGCTGGGATTATAGAAGTGCACCACCAAACCCAGTGGGTTTTTGTTTCTAAAAGCAAAGAACTCAATAGCAATTCATGGGATCATAGTTTCTAATCAACAGAAAAGATTATCAAATCAAAACTAGGGCTGGAGATAAAATTCAGTGTGGAATGCTTGCCTAATACGCACCTAGATCCTGGGTCCAATCCCCAGTACCAAAGGAAAAAACAAATTGTATGAAATTCAGGTTATAAAATATGTTAAAGTTTATAAGATAATTAAAATAAGGGTTGCAAAAATATTTGGGATTAAGAATATTATGGAAGATCAGCAAAGATTTTTAAGGATCTTTCTAACTTATTTAGCTGCTTCTATTCCCAAATTAATCTAATTGCTTATTTTTAAGGGCTAACCAAAAAGAGTGTTCAACTAAAAAATTGAAAAAATTAATGAAAAGAAGAATGTTGTTGTTCTTAAGTACCATTGAGAAAGCAGAATAGGAAAATTTAAATTACTACATTTATTTAATCAATATTAATTATTAAAGAAAATCAGTTATTTCATGGTAACCTTATTTTAAAGGTCAAAACTCCCAAACTGCAATCACTTTACAAGAAATTTTGCTACATAGCCAGCAAGGCCAATCTGAGCTGCTTAGCAAGACTCTGTCTCAAAATAATAATAAAAGAAGGAAAGAAAAAGAAATGTACACATTGCTTGCATTGCTACTTTACTTTTATATACTAGTGAGTAAAACTAAATCCCTTTTATATGATAATAACAGATTTTTATTTTATTTTATTTATTTATTTATTTTTTGCAGTAGTTGGGGTTGAACCCATGGATTCACGCTTGCATGCTTTGCAAGTGCTGTACTACCGGGCTACATGCTCCGCTCATTTTTTTTCTTTTTTTTTTCACTCTTTGAGACACGGTCTTGCCAAATTACACAGACTGCCCCTGGTCTCGAACATATGATCCTTCTGCCTCCGCCTTCCAAGTTGCTGGGATTACAGGTGCCACTGCAACTGGCAAGTACCAGTATCTTAAGTGTGAAACTATACTAAATAAAGTTAAAGACACAAAACCCTTCAAATTAAGATAATTACTTATGAAAATTTTTTTCTGCTACCACAAAAAGGATATTTATAAACTAAATTTACAATGTATAATTTATATTTGAAAAAACATCTCTATAATAAAAAGGTTTTGTTTCTGTTTGGTTGGATTTTGTTTTAATGTGCTAGGGATCAAACCCAGGTCTTCATGAATGCTAGGCAAGCACTCTACCACTAAGCCACCCCACAGCCCTATAATAAAAACTTTAACTGGAAATCCTATTCTATACACTCCCTAGCAATCTCTAGTAATACCTTAGAATGGCTTTGAAGCAATTAAAATAATGGTTTAAATTACTCATAGCAATCTTTCAAAATATGTTGTTGTGTTGTTGTTAGGTGCCGTTGAGTCGTGTCCCACTCATAATGACCCTCATAGGGTTTTCAATGACTGACTGTTTCGGGATTGCCTTGGGAGTGGGTTGCCAGGCCCTTCTCCCATTTTTGCGGTGCTGGGATTCGAACTCGGGACCTCAGAGACTGCAGCGCTGTGCTCTACCAACTGAGCTAAATCCCAGCCCCCTTTCAAAATATAGAAGTGGCATTTTCCATAAGCATTTGTTTGGAATTTTCCTACTTCTCCCAAAGTTGTCACTTGATAGCTTTGTATATGGTTTTATTACGACTATTGTTATATGTTGTCACTTATTAACTACTCCCCAGATACTTTAAATTATTTTAGTACATCACAGGCTACAACCATTGTTACTAGCACCAATAATATTTTAAACCTACTCTGGCACCTCTTGAGACATATTCTATTTCTCTTTTGTTATTATTTCTACTACAATTGTCTGAGGTTGATTCAGGAAAGTCACAGAAATAGTTAGTACAACTATTATTTTGAAGTCCAATTCACAATCACAACTTTTCTTTTAATAAGATGTGCTTATCAAAAGGAAAACCAAAAAAGCTCCAGAACTAGAGAGCTCCTACCTATGTGGGGCAGTAACTCAAACAGCTGATGTTCTCATCCTACTCAGTTTCACCATGTCCTGCACGACATGAAAGGGAACACCAATAATCTCTTCTATACCTAATACACCTGACTGCAATGTGTGGCAAGTTTCCCACCCAGAGAGAATCCCATCTTTCCAGTGGCAAACAAGGATCTTCAGCTCTATATGGCACTACTTGAAGAGTGCTATTTCAGTGACCACTGTTCTGGCCTGGATGAAAGGGATATGACAGTCACATCTTATTGGCAACAAGGTGATGACCCAGTATTTTATACTAGGTTGGCATTGCTAAGAGAAACAGGAATCCATTTGTTTTCTGACATATAGAAAACAATAGCCCACTTTTTCACTTCCTGCAGAGCATGGGCTTATGAAAGGGATGGTTTATAATTCCACTGAAAACAGAATTGAGGCCAGATACAAAAGTAGCCTGTCATTTTGTTCTCTTTCCTCAAAGGAGAGGAGCACAACAAATTGTCAGGAGGGTAGGTAATGGTGACACTGCGATTAAGTAAAAATGTTCACAGACGTATAACATTACTTTAGCTGTATCAGTCACTTATAATGATTAGACCAGATGAAATACACATGGAAGCATATATATTATGCAAATATGTCTTAACAGAGGTTTCAATTTCCCCAGCAGCCCACACTGTGTCTCCCCATCTCATCCACCCTCATCCCTCCCCTGGTTCTTATGGGAGCTTCCTACTGGTCTTGTTCACCTTTCTTCAGTACAAAATTACCTCTGACCGGGGCTGGCACTCTTCTCCAAGACTGCCACCATGCCTGTTCCATGAATGAGCCTGGAAGGAGCTGCTGTACCAACGGTGTGGCCAGAGAACTCCTCCTGTAGGTATACAAGCCATCAGCCCTGTGACACAGCCCACCTACCATCAGCCCAACTTGACATCCTGATTCCAAGGATTCCAGCCCAGCAGGAGCCACTGCTTCCAGCTTACAGGCTTGAAACCAAACATTCTTACTGTAAGGGGAAAATTTTTCCTCAATAGCTGAGTTTTACCTGCATAGTTCTTAAAGTCAGAGAAGCTTTTAGAACACCCACCACAAACAGTGACTCTCCTTGTGAATAACTGAACAAACACAGTGGTGAGATTGTGGATGTGTTTTCCAGTGAAGGAAAAATTGGGGGAAAGAGGAGGATCAGCTAGGAGGCCAAAAAAGAAAACAAAGGTAAACAAACAAACAACAACAACAAAAGACCAACAATAGGAACTTGTGGAGGAAGACCCAACCAACATAGCATGTAAACTCAGTCCCAGTTTCAGTCCCTGGGTTCCATTCCCAGGCAGGTCATTAGTGTCCTGGGTGAATGCCCCTATTTCTCTGCAGACAGTATTTCTATTAGCCCTTTACCTACCTCCAGAAGGAATTACTGTACGATCAGTCAATAGAGTAGTCCTGCTGCCAAATATATGGAAAGGTTCATTTCTCAGGAAAGATGAATTCACATTTAAAGAGCATCTATTATTATAGACACTAGAAGCTTCAACAGCATACCATCAAATGGCATAAAAACTAATAACATTGCATCCTTTTTCAAAAACTCAAACTCTAAGCTACTGCAGTAGCCTTGAGTATTTAAAGAAAAAAAAAAAAAAAGACCCTCTCTGTGATATCTGAAAGCAATATGAAGAGAAGAATTTCAAAAATTCTTCCTGATTTAATTGAAAACCCAGGTGAAGCTTTATGTTGTACCAAATTATCCTAGTTATATCACCACTAGAATTTCAAATTATTCCACATCTATAAACAAGATTATCTATTACCACTAAAATTTCATATTATATACCTTTGTTTCCACTAAGAAACAACATTGTTCATATTGACTCTACCATCTCCTAATCCTTTAAATAACAGCTGTGGTTTTGCCTAAACCACGCCAATCTATTCTGCCTTTTAGGAAAAAGAGCCTATTTTAGAGGCACAAATGGGACACATTTTTACTAGCTGTACATACTGACAGCCAACCTACTACTAAATCAAAAAGTATCCCTGCTTTTTGAGGATTCTACAATCAGCAGTAAGGATACATCCCTGAAAAAGTTTGCTTTAAAGAGTTCTCCGTTTTAGGCAAACACTTTGAAACACAATACTGATGAGTTTTTAGTAAGGAATTCAGAACATATAACATGTTTCACAGTCATTTATTAGTTAATAGGTAAGAGTTTTTTTGGTTTTTTTTTTTTTTGCTTGGTTTGGGTTTTTTGTTTTGTTATTTTTTGGTTTTTAAAAATGATTTCATGTTTGTTAAAGCAATACACGTTTCTTTTCTTTTTTAGTTTGGGACAAAGGCATGGCAGCTATTGACAACACAATGGAGTATCACCACTTAACTAAGTTACCTCAGTCTAATTCTATCAAGCATGATATCTAACATGTTAGTGGATAATGGTGAGACCGAGGCAAATTTATACGGTATCTAGCATACACCAGTCATGCGATGGCCTCCACAAGGCTCATGCTACCTGGTAGTAACAGATATACAAGCCATTAAGTAATAATCCACAGCATGCATTAGATGTTTTATTAAAACAATATCAAAGAGGAAACAATAAACTAATGGTTAAAAAAAAAACTCCAGAACCCTTTCCTGAGCTTTCACAATCTGAAATGCATTACCAAAACCTCAGTATGTCCTCCCTCCTAGACAAAAACCATGTCCAGCACTCAGTAAATGTTGTTCAATATTGCTATTTATATAAATATTTGCAAAGAGACACACATTTTAAATATAAAATTTGATGTGTTTAAAAAGCATATCTAAAAACAAAGCATGGATGAGAACAATATATACGAGTACACAGATAACATTATCATCATAGTCTATGAGAGATACCGATGACATAATGGTTTTTCCCACTCCATTGTACCTTGCACCCAATATTCTCCTCTCATGTGCACAAGAGAAAAATATATCTTAAGTAGCTCCAAGTTAGAAAATGCAGGCTATTTGATTTAACTCTTTAGAATGACTCAAATTTCCTTTGAGCTACGCATATATCTATAAATACATAAACAAAATTCATTTTATTAAGTGGGTGCATGAAACATGAAAACTGACCTTCATTACAGATCCAAAATCCTATAAAAATAAGCTCCAAGTTAGTTATTTCCTTATGCAGAAATTCTACAGTGTTGAATATAAACTGAAATAAGTGGGCCTTAAAAATCTCATTAACAGGCATGTGCCATAAGTAACAGTTTCCATGCTTTCCTTGTTTGGTTAAAAACATTAAATTAAACTTTCTCTTCTCTATTATGATTCATTTCAGTTTAGCTGAAAAAAATCCGTCTAAAAATGGGGCTGGGGATGTAGCTCAGTGGTAGAGTGACTGTCTAGCATGCATGAAGCCTTGGGTTGGATTGCCCAGAACAATAAACATAAAAACAAACAAATAAATAAATAAATAGAAAAAATTGTCTAAAAATGGATCCTCAAATCTAGGAAAGAAAGACAGGAAGGTGAAACAGTCAAGGACCTTAAGAAATACATGAGCACCATCAAGGGAGTCATCCAAGCCAGTCATGGTGGCATAGGCCTGTAATAGGCTGAGGCATAGGCTGAGGTAGATGGATTGCAAGCTCAAGGCCAGCCAGAGTTACATAATGAGACTCTATCTCAAAAAAAAAAAAGAGTAAAATAAATAAATAAATAAAAGAATGAGAGAGACAGAGAAAGAAAGAAAAAGCCATCCAGCTGGCCAAGGACCCCTGAAACTTTTTCTTATTCCATAATAATCTTTTTGTGTCTAGATATGGAATAGAAAAAATCAAGACTTTGGAGGGTCTATATGTTTTTCAGTTCATACCAGGTGCTATAAAAGCTTTTACTAATCCTAATTATATTTCTTGAAATACACATGAATCATAGTCTAAGTGAAAAACAAAAGAACTATAAAATAATAAAGTTGAGTCTAATAACTACATGTTTTTATTTGCATGAAGCAAGGTGGGTATAAACCACTTAGCCACTTCCTAGCCCTGTTCTAATCTACTCATCTACAACAGCATGGAGCTCTGTTCTCAGTTAATTAGATGAAGTGACTTGAGCAACTTATTTTTTAAAAATAGAAGTTGAGAAAAGCAATCAAATGGAAGAGGCACAATATTAAGGTAGTAGGACAAACTAAGTAGAGTTTGATTTTGAGAAATATAAATCTTTTTTGTTTTTTTGTTTGTTTGTTTGAGACAGGATCTCACTATGTTGCACAGGCTGCCTCTGTCTTTGAACTCGCAATCCTCCTGTCACTGCTTCCTGAGTCATTGAGATTACAGGTGCACACCATGGCGCCCAGCTTGAAAAATCTAATTCTTAATGTACACATGATCTAAGCACAAGTATACTGTCACTAATTCAGATATTTGTATCAACTTATTTCCCAAGCATTTCTACAACACATTTGCAAGTAAGACATGTGAGCATGTGTGATACTTACTGAAAACAGAAAATGCTGCATTATTACTATTACAGGGTTGATGCTGAATAGTGAGAGATGATAAAGGTTTTGTGCTTTAAACTATAGAATCTAAGTATTTATGAGGAAAGTCAACATTCTTCAGGAGGCAAAATGGCCAGAACTTGCAGAGAAAATGCCAAGATATATACAGAAATATAAAGAACTCCGCATAGTATGTATTTAGGAAAGTGTTCTCATACAGAGGACCATTGAGTCAATAGAGGCAGAGGAAGGAGATAATCAATGCCAACCTAGAAAATATGCCCACCAAAGTTACAGCCAAGGTGCCAATGGTCCTTTCAATTCACTTGGACTTTCTTACCATTCTTTGCATTACTGTGATACTTTTTCCTTCAGGTTTAAGTTAAAGGACATCTGTTTTATAACTCAAACATCACAGCAAATAAACATTTAGTGTTGTAAGTTAGGGAAGCCTGTTTTTCAAGGATTTCTCTACAAATATTCATGAAATGACCCTATAAAAGGAGCTCAGTTCTGTGAGATGCAAAAGTTCTGGAGATCTGTTTCACAGCAATGTGAACATACTTAAACACTACTGAACTGTAGAGTTAAAAGTGGTTAGGATGATAACTTTGTTGTTTTTTAACCACAATTTTTTAAAATCCCAATAGTAAAAGGAAAAAAAAAAAAAAAGAGGTAGTTGGGGGCTCAAGATCCTTAAAAGCACTGCATTGTTTTTATTGAAAAGCCTATTGCAGGAAAAATTAGCCAATACTTTTACTAAGCATAAACTAATTTCTGTAAATAAGCATCTTTAAGAACTAATGCATGGCTGCAAATAAAAATTCTAGTTTGTATACCTGTGAGACATCACCATGGTATGAGATGATGTGTCTACCAAAGGTTCTAAATTAATTTCCATATCCAACTCAGATGACAATTGTAATATTCTAGCCTTGTTTCCTAAATCTGAAATGGATGGTTCAGAGAACAGTAACTAATATGGTCTTAATTCTCTCCTTCAATCCTACTGTTGGCGTTAAAATGACAAAGCAGCAATTTTCCAAAGATCCTATAGAGATGCTCTGAACTCTCTTTTCAAAAATCTCTTAAATGATGTTAAGATTGCTCCATGTTGTTGCAGTCTATTTCATGAAGAATTCTTCCCAGCTACCACAAAACAAAAAAATTTTGTACAACTATTTTAAGAATGTTTTAGTATCAGTGACTGAATGAGGTAAAGCAACAGCATTCCTAGATTTCTTAATTCTTTGCAACAGTCTAATACTTTAAAGAAAGTAAAACCACTTTTATTTGTGTAAATCCTTTTAGGAAATTAATGCTTCACTTATTGACTAGGGCCTAAAAAAGCATCAATCTATACTTAGTTATTATATTTAGCAATTAAAGACTGAACCAGCATCACTAACTTTATCACTTTTAATCTTCTTTTTCCCTTACCAAATGTCACCTCTCCATTTCCACTCTTGTCAAACAATTGGAAAGCCACTATGAACATGGAATCTGGAGCACATAAAACAGATTCAAATGCCAAAAACTCTTGATAGGAGATCAACCTAGAACAAAATATAAAATGTTACTAGGTAATAAAGAAAGAAAAAATATCAGGCACTTAATCTGCTATAACTGTATGAACTATAGCTCAGGGTTACTAAATGATAGACAAAAGGTAGATGAATTCCAGGAAAGGAAGAAGGCAAGGACTATTACACCTTTGTAATCCCTTAACAAATTAATGACAATTGGCACTAATCAGGCCAAAACCAATTAAACCTGAAGCTGGTCAAGTCTCTCCATCAGAGTCTCCAAGTCTTTCTCAACCCCAGCACTGCTGACATTTTAAATTGGATAGTTCTTCTGTTGTTGGGGGTCTTCTATGCACTATAGCATGTTTAGCAACATCCCTGTCCTCTACCTACTATAGGCTAAAAGCATCTCCTGTGACAACCAAAAATGTCACCAGATGTTGTCAAATGTGCCCTGGAAAACAAAATTGACCCCCCTGAGAACCACTAATCTGGAGCTAATCACCAACTTAAAGAAAATACAATGGACAAAGATACATATTAACCACCACCACAGATCACTCCAAACTATAGGAAACTACAGGACAAGCATTCTAGGGTTACAAGAAAATAAAATTTTAAGAAGATATGGAGGGGAGCTGGGCATGGTGGTGCATTCCTGTAATCCCAACACTTGGGAGGATGAGGCAGAAGGATTGCAAGTTCAAAGCCAGCTTGGGATACATACTGAACTTCAGGCCAGCCTGAAGTGGTATATAGTGAGACCCTGTATTGAAAGAAAGGGGAGGGAGGAAGGGAGGAGAAAAGGGAGGGGGGAGAGAGAGTGATGGAGAGAAAGAGGGATAGAGAGAGAAAGAAAGAGAGGAAGGGAAGGGAAGGGAAGAGAAGGGAAGGGAAGAGAAGCCAGGCATGGTGGCACACAATTGTAATCCCAGCACTTGGGAGCCTGAGGCAGGAGACTGAATTTGAGGCCAGCCGGGCCTACCTAGTGAGACCCTGTCTCAAAAAAAACAACAAACAACAATGACTCCTTATTTTTTAGAAGTACATAGTGAGAGATTTACAGATGAAGTATATCAGTATGTCACTTAGAGCTTGCTGCAAAATAATCCAGGGGAAAGAATATATATGAAATAAATTTAATTATAGTTTAATAATTATAGATTAATTAAATAACGATTAAATTACTAAAAGTGAGTAATGAATACAAGGAATTCACTACATTATTCTTTGTGCTATATATGTTTGAAATGTTGATAACAAAATTTTTTAGGGAAATCTCAAAACAAAAGGTGAAGACTGATTGGGTTTCTGGAATTTAATCAGTCCTGAAATACATACTTAATGTTGTGAAATTAACCAGTGGCCAAAACCTCAGAAATTGCCTTCAGTGACCATATGGAGCTGCAATATATTAGCTTAAAGTCATGTTCCATTGCTTGCCACGAAGATTCCACATCATCTTTCTGCTATTCAAAAGGGACTGGTGTCCAAGAAGCAGAATTATATACACACAATAAGCATATTAATTTTGATTTTTTCTTCTTTGAATGGAAACTACAGAAAAACATAGTGTAGAAAGTTTCTGTAGTAATTAAAATATTTTGAAATATACAGAGTAATGAATGTTGGCAATTAAGGAAAGATTACTTTCTTAGGAAACACAACACATTGGATATGAAAAAAATACCTTTAAAAGTAACCAATTTTAAAAGTGGTATATTTACAAATACTGAAAACAGTAAACCTCATGACCTCCCAAAATATGTGTTCTAACTTAACCCCACTCTTTCTCAACAGCTATGAGTGGCAATAGCCTCCTAATTAGTGTCCTGAATCTTTCCAGCCCTCCAACCCATTTTCATATTGTAGCCACAGGAACTTTTAAATTTTTTTAATATAAAATAGCTTTGAGATTGAATTCATTTATCATACAACTCACCCACTTAAAGTGCACAATCCAATAATCCATTGTATCATCACAGAGTTGTGTGACCATCACCACAATCAACTTTAGAACATGTCATCACTTCCAAGAACTCCATAACCATCAGTAGTAGTCACTCCCCATTTCTCCCCTCTCCCACATCTTTCTTCTCCCTTCCACTACCAGCCCTTGGTAATCACTTTATCTACTTCCTGTTTCTATAGATTTTATTTGTCTATTCAGAAACACTTTTTTCAATATTCCTCCTATCTAACTGTAATTATATACCCTTCGACCAGCATCTCCCAATCCTTTCTCTCCCTATGCACCCAAGCCTCTTGTAACTACCATTCTACTTCCTACTTCTATGAGATCGCTTTTTTTTTTTTTTGGATTCCACATGTGAATGAGAAATGTGATTGTCTTCCTTGTGCCTGGCTAATCAGAGGAATCTTTTTAAATGCAAAAATGATCAAGCCATTTTTCTACTTAAAATCCTTTAACTATTCAGTGTTCATCCTCAGAATGACCAGATGTCTTACTTAACTATGAGTAGCATCCTCTTTCATTCTCAAGTGGTCTAGTTTGGACAACACCTTTACAGGAATCTGTAATATAAAGGAATAGACTTAATCCTTTATGTAGTTTGTAGGCTCCTACATGCATCCTCCTTGTTCTCTACACTCCAAACCACTTATTCTCAGCTACTAGAACAATGCATGCTTCTTCCACTCAGGGCCATCATTCAGCAATGCATCATTCTTGGAATGGTCCTACCACCTCCAAGCTTTTGCCCATTAAATTTGCACCCAGTCCTTACACTGCTCAGCTCAAATACCATTTCCTCAAGAGAAGCCTCCGAGAGCCTCCAGATGACTTCTTATACATCAGCATATACCCCTGAAGCAGCACACTGTACTTTTTCAGAGGCTTTTGTACAATTCTTATTAAAATAATTATGTAATTCATTGTTCAAAGTTCGATTCCAAAAAATTCCCTTTTGCAAGAAGGTAGGCTTATCATAGAACACAGGATTGATTCAGGGTAAGAACTTATAACTATCTATTTAAAACAAACTCAACATAGAATACATTTGTAGGAAAACATTTCCTGATACAGTATTAGGAAAATGTTTCATTTTCTGTCCCTATTCACCTAAAACATTTTACATATTCAAAGTTGCATTTTCTACTACTTAAAACACTTTGAAATATGTTTAAATTATAAAAGTTACATTATATCCAAAGCAATGATGTATATCATTCTTTGCCCTTTATCAAGAGAAAAGCATCAAGCCATTTAAGACTATGCCCTCATAAAATACTAAATTAACTAGATGTTAAATTAGCATCTAGCTTTGCCCATGCTAAAGAACTCTTGGTGAAATTAGGTACTTAAGTACCTAGTGAATCCTCGGGGGAACAATCCAATAATTAAAACTCTTTATTTGGCTGGGGATGTAGTTCAATGGTAGAGTACTTGTCTAGCGTGTGTAAGACGCTGGGTTTGATCCCCAGTATCACAAGAAAAAGAAAAACACAAATATTGTTTATTAGGCCACTACAGCTTATGATTGATGTGTTCTACCAAAAAACACAAGTAAAACTAGAAAATGTAGTTGTCATTACACAACTTTCATTTATTTATTTATTTACTTATTTACTTATTTATTTATTTTACGGTACTAGGGGTTGAACCCAGGGCCTTGTGCTTGCATGCTTTGCAAGTGCTGGACCACTGAGCTGCACCCTTAGTCCATTTTTTTTCCTTTTTTGAGACAGGGTCTCGCTAAATTACACAGACTGTCTCTGGCCTGGAACTTGAGATCCTCCTGCCTCTGCCTCCCCAGTGGCTGGGATTACAGGCTTGCGCCACCACACTCTATGCTACAAAAGAGAGATCACTATAGAAAAAAGTTTGAACTTAAATCAAAATCAGGATGCACATATATAGATAAATATTCCCACAAAAAGACATACAAGCACAAACGAGATCATTGGTGGGGAGATGGAGGTGGGGAGGAGGGTCATGAAAGGGGAAGGGGAAGGTTGTGTGAGCAATGTACAATGAAATGCATATATGGAAATGTCTCCAAGAAATACATGTCAGGATGAAACCCATTAAGTTGTACATTAAAATTTTCCAATAAAAAATAAAATAAAATAAAATGTGACATCCAGAACTGAATAAGAGAGACAAGTTACATCCTTTGCTTTCTCACTATTAATGTTGTCTATAACACTTTTGGGAGAAGGACCTGGCAATCCACTCCCAAGGCAATCCCAAAACAGTCAGCCATTGAAAACCCTATGAGGGTCATTATGAGTCGAATACCAACTCTACGGCACCTAACAACAACAACATAACACTTTTAGCATTTCAGTTTGTAAATGTTATGTCATACTTTTTGTTCATACTGAATTTGTAGATTACTAAAAATCAAAGAGTTTTAAAATATACTCTGATATTAATAAATGTCTCTTCTCTTAAAAAAAAAAAAAAAGAAAGAAAGAAAGAGAGAAAAGAAAAAAAGAAAAAGAAAAACAAATGGAGTCAACTCCAGAGGTGGTGGCAAAAGGATTGGGAGCTTGAGGCCAGAGGCAGCCCACACATCTCAACAAAACTTAGCCTAAAAATAAAACATAGACAGGGGTCTGGGAGTGTAGCTCAGTGGTAGAGCACTAACCTAGCATGTGCAGGGGCCTGGGTTCAAGCAACTTCTTAGTACTAAAAAAGGGATGACATACCAGGAGGGCTAGGGTGTAGCTCAGTGGTAGAACATGTGCTAAGCATAAACATGCATAGGTCCCTCTGGATTCTATTCTCTACGACCAAAAGTAAATAAGTAAATTAATTAATTGATTAATTAAAAAGAAAAGAAAAGAAAAACAAAAAGTAATAAGTAATATGTGATTTTAAACCTTGAATGATACGGTGTCATTTGGAAGTATAAGAATATATAACACAAACATATTAGTAATGCAGGGCAAGAGTTAGAGAAGACCTTCACTTTCTACATACTTTTGAAATGTTTGAAATTTTTACAATGAAGATTTTTCAACGTTATTTCATCTGATTATAAGAGTGATTTAAAAAATAGCTGAGCTGATTATGAGTAAAAAACAAACGTACAGCATTTTTGTTTTTCCAAAATAGTCTGCAGAACTGGATGTCAAAAATACAACCACCTTGAAACATAGAATATAGCTTTAAAACATATTTCATGCTTAATAGTAAAACTTTCTGTATTTATGAGAAAAGACACTTTAAAACATATTTCATGCTTAATAGTAAATCTTTCTATATTTATGAGAAAAGATCAAAGGCTATTTCCTTAACTAGCAATGGTCATAAACTATTCACTGGCAGACTGAATTTGGCCTACAGAAGTGTTTTCTTTGGGATAGAAAATATTATTTCTTTAGCTGCATTAGTTACCAACATTAGGAACTCCTAAGCTTTTGTATAAATATCCAGTTTTCTGGTTTCTCTTGACAAATTCCAAGCTTAGGCAACATGAGGTTTCTGGTCCCCAAAGGCACTAGTAGCCCCTTGGAGCCAAGCAGAAACTGCCTCCTTTACAGACATGACCACGGCTCATCAGTTATATACCAACTCCCTTGGCCCTGGAGATTTGAGACACTTGCACAGGTTTCCAACTATGAAGCAAGTAGCCCCTCACTTAAAGTATAAAGTCTATAGAATTTACTAAATACCTACATTTTGTCTATCAGTATATTCAAAAAGGTAAATCTTACTCAAAACTACATTTATTTCATAACTTTGAAATAATATATTTTGTGAATATGATGTACATTTTTTTAAACTTTTCTACAGAGTCCCTTAACTGAATGAAAACTAATACAATGCCAAAATATTAATATGTTGCCTTTGTAATTTTTAAAAGTCAAAATTTTTGCATAAAAGTTTTGTTTATTTGTTGTTTGATTGTTTTTTGTTTGTTTGGGAGGTCTTTTTGGCAGTCCTGAGGATCAAATCCAGAGCCTCAGACTCATTAGGCAAAGCACTGTTCCACTCAGTTCTATACTCAGCCTCTAAAAGAGTCTTCCATATGTATGTGGTACATAAAGGAAAACACTTGAGAAACAACTAAAATTAAGAAAAACTACTTTCCACATCTTCCAGATAAAATTCTGACAAGGACTAAATATAGAAACTACCATTCTAGAAGTTACAGTTTCAAACAAGCAACTGTCTAAATGTTTTAGATCAGATCACACAATAATAGTCCCTGAGATTTGCATTTAATGCATAAAATCATTTTGTTTTTCATTATACAACCAGAACTTCAAAATTTAAGGCATAACCTCACAAATAATACTTGGCTAATGACTTTTATATTTAGACAACCCATCAGGCTATTTATAGCACACAATGCTGCTTTTACGGGGATCTCCACAGCAAGCACCAGTATCATAACACTCCTGCTTATTTCACCATCTACTATGGGACAGGAGGCACAGAAGAAGAAAGAGAACAGATTACATGCTAGAAAATGGGGAGGTGGGGGAGCAGAGCATAAAAAAGCACAGTCTTGACCACTCCTAAACCAGCTTTTGCATCACACTTAGCTAAATAACTTAAACTTGCCTATACTAGTCCTAAGGAGCTCTATTAGCTCAGTTGGTAGAGCACTATGCTGCAGTCTCTGAGTTCCCGAGTTCAATTCCCAGCACCACAAAAGTGGGAGAAGGACCTGGCAATCCACTCCCAAGGCAATCCCGAAACAGTCAGCCATTGAAAACCCTATGAGGGTCGCTATGAGTACTATGAGTCGGATACCGACTCGCCGGCACCTAACAACAATACTACTTCTACTCATTTGCTTGGTTTCACGTAGTCTTGGGTGATTATAAGTTAGAGTGAGTGTTGCTGTTTCCAGTTACACACCTATAGGACTCATCATCAAAAAGTTACATGGCATATAGCTGTAATCCCAGCACTAGGGAAACTGAGGCAAGAAGATCACAGGTTCAAGGCCAGAGGCAACCTGTACCACTTAGTGAAACCCTGGCTCTAAAATAAAATAAATTAAATAAAAAAGGGGACTAGGGGTGTGGCTCAGTGGTGGGGCACTTTTTTAGCTGGCATGTACAAGCTCTGGGACTGAACCCCTAGTACTGAAAAAAGATAAAAGAAGGGAGATAAAAGATACTGAAAAAAGTACTGAAAAAAGATAAAAGAAGGGAGGGGAAGAGGGAAGGAAGGAAGGAACGAACAGAGGGAGGGAGGGAGGAGAAAAAGAGAAGAAGCAAAGAAAAGAAAAAGAAAAGAAAAATCCACAAGAGAACCAAGGAATACACTTTGAAACTGGAAAAAAAGAAAAGTATCAACCAATCTATTTTAACCTTTCATCACTGCCCTGGGTAGTGGAGAGAGAAGGAGAAAAGAGAATACATGTTTTTAAAATGATTATAAGAAGAAAATGGATTAGCTTCCTGGGAAAGTCAACCAACCTCTCTGGGCCTTATTTTCCCTGTTAGATGAAGAAAGGTTAACTTTGAATAAGACAATCATTATTGAAGCCTTTGTTCTGCTGAATTAAAACTACTTAAATCAAGCCTGGTGGCAAGCACCTGCAGTCTCAGCCTGAAATCCCAGCACACAGGAGACTGAGGCAGGAGGATCACAAGTTCAAGGCCAATCCAGGGTAAATAGCAAGTTCCAGGCCAGCCTCAGCTACAGAGTGAGACTCTGTCTCAAAAGTAAATAAATAAAACAAACAAATAAATAAATACATAAAAATAAATTATTTTAAAACCTTTAGCAATGCTGCTCAGTCTTTTTGAAATCATAGACCGTTTTGAAAACCTGGGATTTCTACTCTGAACATCATCCATGAACAGGAGGCTAAGAACCCCTGTCTCAAAAATTCCACATTTCTCTGCTTTTAAAAATAATTTAAATATTTCATACATTCTTTTATAATTTTATGACATAACTCTATGAATCAGAGCTCCTGCCCAATCCCAAGCTGACTGAATCCAAAGTGACAGGGAGGAAATTTAAGAAGCTTTGTAAGATTTGAAACAGAATGTCTCTGCTTTTCCAAAACTGAAAGAAGTTCCTCATTTTTATTATTATTATTTTCAATACTGGGGGTTGAACCCAGGGTCTCACACATGAGAGGCAAGTCCTCTACCACTGAACCACATCTCCAGCCCCTTTTTTATTTTTTGTTTTGAGACAGGGTCTCACTAAATTCCTCGGGCTGCCTCTGCCCTCAAGCTCACAACCCTCCAGCCTTAGCCTTCCAAACTGCTGGGATCACAAGCATGCACTACAGCGACTGACTAAAATGGAAATAAGTTCTCTAAAAAGTAAATTGTACTCAACATTACTAGTCTCCACTAGACAAAGCCCATATTGCTCTGTTCTTCTCTAGCAATTTAAGATGTTGATTCCACTTGACCGCATGAAAAATATCCTACTTTAACAATGCACCTCTGCCTAAAAGAACCACATGAAGTCTCAGAGAAGATATACTACTGAGGTGGACTACTGAGATGTTCACAAAATGAAGCACCTAAAAAGATAAGGATATTCTAAAACCAGGCCTCAATCAAATTAATAACAATAAATATGCTGACAATTTTTCAAATAACATTATACTGCCTTTAATAAATCTGACAGAGTAATTCTAAATACAATGTTCATAGACCTTACCATGTAATCACTACTGAGATTGTATGACTGAATGATCCACAGTGACTTGAGTTGAACTGACATTCATAGAGACTAGACAAAATGTATACTTATTCCCCAATACTTGCCATTTATAATGATATAGAATCTTTCCAAGTCAAAAAATACTCATTCAATTGCAAAGCCAGCCAGGACTACATAGGGAGTTTCAGGTCAGCCTCAGTTACATAGTGAGACCCTATCTCAAAACAAACTAAAAAACAACCTCCTCATTCAACAAACATTTGTTGAACATAGTAAATTTCAAGTATTGTGCTAGGTTCTATGAGACAATAAAAATGAATTCAGTATTAGTCCTGGACTCAAAGAACTTGATAATAACCTTTCTACTTTAACAATTACAATAACCATTTAACTGGATTTCACTGTACACAAATATTGTCCACTCCAAATTAACATTTTTCTAAAACTTAATACTTGTTGTAATAGTAATAATTTTTTAAAAATATTTACTTTTCAAAGTTTTTCACACATGCACTCTATCAATAGGAGAAAGATCCTGGCCCTTGCAGGTCTGGGGATGTAGATTGAAACTGCCACAGCAGGCAAAAATTTTCTTTATGTAATTCAACACATACTGCACTTGCACCATAATATAGCCACATGTGATTTTAATAAAAATAATAGTGACTTTTTCCCCTTGAGATGAGTAAAGCGACACCCTAGTAAGATCCATCTTGTTATTTCTGTGACTTCACACCAATACACTACCAGGCTAAAAGTACCTCCGAGAGACTGGGAATCACAAGCCTACAGGATACAGAGAAAGCTCAGCACATAAGGTCTCCAACTTCACTCCAAGTCTCGCACAACAAAGAAATGCCACAATCACACCAAAGTATTTATAATACAACTCCCCCACTGCTGTTTCTCTCTCTCCCTCTCCCCCCCACACACAATGTACTGCATCGTGTTACATGCCACTCCTGTTCCCTTCCCTAGAATTCTTCTCCCTACTTGTCCAACCACCTGCAAGCTATTCATTTTGACAGCTTTCACTCAAGTATCAACTCTTCTATGTTGCTATCCTCACCACCCAACATAGAGTTAACCACATTTTCTGAGGTACCTTCTATGCTCTCTACATACACCCATTAGAGTGTCTTAGCCCAGAAATATTGCCTTTTTTTTTTTCTTTGTTTGGTCATCTTCTTTCCCACTAAGCCATGAGCTTCTTCTTAAGGCCAGAAACTTCATTTTATTCATATTTGTATGTATAAGGCCCAACAGTACCTGGCAAGTAGTGCTTGTTAACATGTTTGCCAAATAAATAGACAGACAAATGAACATATACCATTCCCTAAACTCTTCATAGTATTTACAACATCCTAATATGCTATAATTTGCTTTTTCATTTTGTTTATTACCCCTTTGTGATTTACTGACACTGCAGCACTAAGAACAGTGCCTGAAATATAGCAGGTTCTCAATATCAAATGTATGAAATGCAAAAAATAAAATTAGTTATTGGAACCCACCCTGCTCAGATTATTCAATATAAAACACAGCTTTTCTCATGTAACATTTTTTTTTTTAACAAAGAAAGAAATGCTGGTATCCTTGATAATGTCAATAAATAATAGCATTTTTATAGATTTCAAAGAAAAGATGTGGTTTACTAATATTAAAAACATAGATACTCACAGGTAAAACTTACAATGTTTTGGGGGGGTTGTTGTTTTTATTTTTAGGCTTTCTTCCCCCCAGTACTGGAAGGCTGAGCCCACAGTTGCACTCCCCAGACCATTTTATTTTCTACCCTCAGACAAGGTCTCACTAAGTTGCACAAGCTGCTCGGGCCTTGAACTCATGATCCTCCTGCCTCAGCTGCCTGAGTCACTGGGAATGCAGGCATGTATCATAGCATTCAGCTAACTTCTAAATTTTTAATGAGATATTTCAGAACATTAGTTTTCAGAAAATGTAAAAAGGTTCTTACCCATCCTTCGTTTGATCAGCTACTCCTGCCAAGAGCTGCACAATCTTTGGATTGCTATTTGGATCATTATACAGTCCAAGATAGCGCTGGACAAAGTCTTCTGGGGTCATGTAATGTTCTCCATCGACCTCAGTACTGGCATACTAAAAAATAAATAAATAACGCATACTGAAAAACTAAAATTATTCAATATTATTGTGCAGCCAACAAATACTCTGTGAAAAGATAAACTAAAGGCCAGTATTAAAATCAAAATAAGCATAATGAAATGTAGAATTCTTCTCTGGATCGTGAAAATCAAACATCCAGGCACCAATTTAAGAACATTGTCAAGAGCTAATAGATGCTACAACACTGATGAACCTTGAAAACATGCTAAGAGAAATGAGCCAGATACAAAAGGCACATTAGAGGACCCTATTTACATGAAGGGAGAAGGACTTGGCAACCCATTCTCAAAAATCAATGCGTCACTGAAAAAAGCTTATGAACGGCAGAGAAGCACTGACAATAGTGTTTTGCCTGTTGTGTATAGAGTTGCTATGAGTCACATCCCGACTCGATGGCACCTAACAACAACAATTTATATGAAATGTCCATCACCGGCAAATTCATAGGATGACAAAGTAGAATAGTGGACGCCAGGAGCTAGGAGAATGGGGAATGGGAGCTCGTTGCTTAATGAGTGTGGGTTTCTCTTTGGGGATGGCAAAAATCTTCTAGAATTAGATATGGTGATGGTTATACAACATGAAAAATATACTTTAAAAACCCACTGAATTGTATTCTTTAAAATGGTTACAATGGGGAACTTAATTTTAATGTTATCTCAATTAAAAGTACAATATTGGTAAGATAAGAGATGTGAGAAAGACTAAAGTGAAAGGGAGGCCAGGACTGGAAAGTGAGAGAACAGTTTCTGTCCTTCCCAGAAGCTTCCTGTGGGTAAAAGTGGCAGGGAGGGGATCCAACCTGTCAATCTTAGAAGTGAAATGAATTGAAAAGGGGTTATAAACAAAATATTCCACTTGCTCCAAGTTCCAGCAACTAAAGAAAACATTAACACATTCTGCCTTGGATGTCAGTAACTTTTTTAAAACAGTGATAATCCCTGACTACTCATTATCTTGAGGGTTTACCGCACCACAGCGTGACCCCAAAGCCTCCTCTCTAGGTTGCAGCAGATTAATCTAGTTAGTTCAGTCAACCAACAAAGCAGTAAGATCAGAAATTCCCCAAAACTGAACAACAGAAGGGCTCACTAAATGTCAAGCACAAAAAATTAAAACACAAATCCATACCAAGGCCTTGCCCATCAACATAAAATCTCAGCACATCACAAGAAAGACAAAAATCCTAAAATTTTCCACAAAGAAAAACCAGGTCATAATACAGAATCATGAATTATTCATATTCCCCAACAACAACACTAGAAGCTTGAAGACAATAGAATAAGGCCTTGAAAATTCTGAGAGAAATTATTTCCAATCTAGAATTTTAAACTGAGCCAAACTTTCTATCAGTATAAAATTAGGTTAAACGTACTTTGCGATATCTATGTTCTCATACCTTTTTCTGCCTTCATGTACCCTTTCTCAGGAAAGTACAGAGCAAAAAAAATTTTTTTTGAGACAGAGTCTCACTATGTGGCCCAGGCTGGTCCAGAACTCACAATCCTCCTGTCTTAGCCTCCCATGTGCTAAGATTATAGGTATGTACCAGCATGCCAAATTTATGGGAGAAATTTTTAAAAAGAGAAAATGAACTAACTAAAAGAAAGATGTGGGATCCAGGAAACAGGTGATCCAATTGTGGGAAGTACCCAAGGGAATCCCAGGACATAGGCCATAGGCCTCCAAAGTACTTAGTTCTGAGTAAGGCAGACAGATGACTCGAGAAAGCAAAGCCACTAAAGTAAATGTAAGGTTGGTCAGGTAATTCAAGGTATTTGGTTATGAGAAAAATGATATTGGAAGGAGTATGTCTTTGCTCAAAGGTCACTTCCTCAATAAGATGTACCATTATAGCTGGGGGCCATGCACACCTGTAAATCCAGCATTTCAGCAGGCTGAGGCAGGAAGATTACAAGTTTGAGGCCAGAGGCAGCCTGACAACTTAGGAAAACAATGTCTCAAAAATAAAAAATAAAAAAAGAGCTAGGGGTGCAGCTTGGGCTGGGGTTTAGCTCAGGTGGTAGAGTGTTTACTCCACATGCTCTGAGGCCCTGGGTTTGATGCCCAGCACTGCAAAAATGAGAGAAGGACCTGGTAGCCCACTCCTAAAACAATATATTGTTTAGGTGCCATCAAGTCAAGTCCAACTCATTGTGACCCTATGTACAACAGAACAAAACAGTCCCCAATACTGCGCCATGCCCAACACTATGTCAGTGCTTCCCTACTATTCACAGGGTTTTCAATGGCAGATCGTTTCTTTGGAATTGTTTCAGGAATAGGTTGCCAAGTCCTTCTTCCATTTTTTGTGGTGCTGGGTATCAAACCCAAGGCCTCAGAGAGTGCAGCGCAGCAATCTACCAACTGTGCTAAACCTCAGCCCCCAACATACTGTATGTTTTACTTATTATATTTTACTGTCTTCCACCTTGTATCTGTCACAAGAGAGGAATCATTGTCTAGTTTATTTACTAATATATCCCCACCTCCAAAAATAATGGTTGGCACATAGTAGGCACTCAGGAAACATCTGTTCAATTAGTGAATTGGTGATTGATTTTTAAATAACTATGCAAATGAAAAGTTTCATCATTTTTAACTATGAAAAAGTATTTTTGTTGTACAAAAATAAAAAATATCAAAATGTACAAATTGGCTTAAACTAAACAGTATCAGCAGTCATAGTAACATATGTAATAAATATTAATCTCATAAACATTATAAATATATTGAGAGGAATAGGGGGACAAAATGGAAGAGAAAGTACTATAAGAAAGCTAAGTCTTCAACTACTGGAGTAGAAAGTCAAAAATGTCTACAAATATCAGTATAGAAATATGAAGGGCCGGGCATGGTGGAGCACGCCTGTAATCCCAGCAGCTTGGGAGGCAGAGGCGGGAAGGTCACAAGTTCAAGGCCAGATGCAGTCTGTGTAACTTAGCAAGACCCTGTCTCAAAAAAGAGTAAAAAAAATGGGCTGGAGGTGCAGCTCAGTGGTCCAGCACTTGCAGAGCATGCAGGCACGAGGCCCTGGGTTCAACCCCCAGTACCGCAAAAAAGAAATATGAAGGGAAATGCCAAAATAAATAACTAAAAGAGTTACAAATGGTTCCTCCTTGGAAGGAAGATGGGGAAAAAGGATCAGGAAAAAGGATTGTTGGTTTGCTTTTATGTTATTTCAAATGCCTGTGGATCTGAGTAAACCAAGCCACCTGCTCTTCCAATCGGGAGAGAATTAAAATAAAAATATATCCTTTGTCTTATTCTGAAAAACACCAGAAGCTACTATAGCAAGTGCTATAAGGAAGAGCCTAGGGCAGACATTTTTTTTTACAAGCTGATTCTATCAAAATCATTCAAGAAATATCACCTCAAAATAGCAGTCACATTCACTCTACATATAAAAGCCATTCATGAAATGGTCTCTACCACTAACATACTATGAGTCCTTAGACAAGTCCATTCTCCTATCAAGCTTGTAGATATTTCATACATGCATATAACAAAGATAAAAATAATACTTGGTGTTTCAAAATAATATGTATATAAACACAGAATAAATAAAATGCAAACTCTTAAGATATTAATACTCAATGTGGATGGATTCCACCAATTCCTCTCAATTATTTCTTCCCTCCCTCTTTCTTCAATGTATGACATACTTGGACATGTTGCACCAAGATCACAAAACTACCAGAGTTAAGAACACCCAGGAGTAGAAAAAGGCACAGTAGTTAGGAATATTACTGCAATTGGAAAAAGGGATCAATATGAAGAACTCTAAAAATAGAATTTAAGAAGACTGAAAGGCGAATCACTGACTAGAATATGAGAGCCAAACACCAAACAATGGTATGAGAAACATACCATGAGAACCAAAAAGGAATGAGTAATTCTAAGGACAGGTGGGATGGGGCTGAGGGAAGAAAGGGAAAGTAAAATCCAATTTCAACCACAAATGAAGAGAAAGGGTATTTCAAGTAGAGGGGGAAAACACACAATGTGAACAAAGGTAGAAATAAGAATTTTTTTCTTTTGGGAGGGAAGAGTTACTTGGAGAAAGAAATGGTAATAAATAGTGAAGGGCTGGAGTGTTAGCTCTTGCCTAGCATGAATGCAGCCATGGATCTGATCCTTAAAACTACACAAACACACATAGACACACACACACACACACACACACACACACACACACACACACATACACACACGGGACAGTGCCTTAGGAATAGAATAAATTTTGTGTGTTCTTTTTCCTGTGTAAGAGAAAAAAACAAGCAGACATAGTGATACATGTCTGTAAGCCTAGCACTCAGGAGACTGAGGAGGATCATGAATTCAAGGCCAGCCTGGATTACACAGTAAATTCCAGATTAGCCTGGGCAATTTAGTGAGAGCCTATCTCAAAGTAAGAAAGGGAGTGGGGGGCAGGGAGGTAATGCTCAGCAGTAGAGCATCTACCTAGCATGCACAAGGTCCTGGGTTCAACCCCCTAGTAATGAAAGACAGAGACAGAGACAGAGACAGAGAGTGAGACAGGGAATATGAATGAATTCAGGTTGAGTATCCCTTATCTGGGCTTGCAGCAGTAGCACTGTGGCATCTGATCCTGTCAGGTCTTGGAAGCTAAGTGGGGTCAGGCCTGGTTAGTACTTGGATAGGAGACTGCCTGGGAACACCAGGTACTGTAGGCTTGGGAGAAGAACCCAGCAACCCACTCCTAAAAATCAATCTGCCATTGAAAACCCTATGAAGAGCAGAGAAGTACTGACAATAGTGTTTCACCTATTGTACGTAGCGTCGTTATGAGTTGGACCCCAATTTGATGGCACCTAACAACAACAGTCCTTATCTGAAATGTTTGGGACCAGAAATGTTTTAGATTTCAGATTTTTTAGGGAATATGTGCATACATATACAATGGGATAAACTGGGGATGGACCAAAGTCTAAATAGGAAATGTCCATTTATTTCATATGGATCTTTCTGTTGTTCTTGTCATCATTTTTGTACTACAAGGGATTGAACTCAGGGCTTTGCACATGCTAGGCAAGCTCAAAACCACTGAGCCTCACCCCAGCCCCTTTTTAAAAACTTTTTGAGGCAGGGTCTCACTAAGAGGTACAGGCTGCCTCTGGCCTTGAACTTGGGATGCTCTTGCCACAGCCACCTGAGTAACTGAGAATACAGATGTGGGAGACAGCACCCAGCTCATATATCTTTATATATATGGCCTAAAGGTAACAATACAATATTTTTAATGTACGTACGTTTTGGCTGTGATCTATAATATAAGATCAGTTGTGAGGGGTTTTTTCCTCCTCTCTCTCTTTTTTTTTTTTGTTTGTTTCTTTTCTTTTCTTTTCTTTTCTTTTGCTGTACTTGGGGGTTGAATCCAGGACCTAACACATACTTTGCACTACCACTAGGCTGCACTGCCAGTCCATTTGTTATTTATTTTGAGTCAAGGTCTAAATTGTACAGCCTGCCTCTGGCCTCAAACTCCTGATCTTCCTGCCTCTACTTCTCCAGTTGCTGGAATTACAGGCACGCACCACCACATCCAGTCAGGTGTGGGATTTTTTACCTCCATTGTCATGTCAGCGCTCAAAACTTTAGGAATCTACAGCATTTCAGATTTCAACATTTTGGATTAGGAATGCTCAACATATAATAAAAGATATGTAGCAGAAGGTAAAGCTGAAAAAATAGTTTGAGACCAAAGAGTAGAAGATTCTGAATGCTAGACTGAATGCTCTAAACTTTATTCTGTGAGCCATGGGATCCTACTAAAAAGTTTAGGACAGGGGAGAGAGATGATCTGACCTGTGCTATCCCTGGTAGCAAAGAGAAAGATGGGTGGGAGTTGGTACCATGACACATGCCTGTAATCCCAGCAATTGGGGAGCCAGGGCAGAAGGACCACAAGCTTAAGGCCAGAGGAAGCCAGCACAACCAAGACCCTGTCCCAAAATAAAACATAAAAAAATGGGCTTGGGGTGTAGCTCAGTGGTAGACTGCTTGCAAAACATGTATGAGGCACTGGATTCAAACCCCAGTACAGAGAAGAGAGAGAAAAAGAGAGAGAGAGAGAGAGAGGAGGAACTGACTAAGACAAGAAGACCAAGTAATAACTATTGAAAAGATCCAGGTGAAAGATACTGAAGCCAGAATCAAGGCAGCGGGGATGGAAAGGAAGAAACAATGAGTCCTGTCACTATTGTTAATGACTCTTTACTTTATTTCAGAATGTACTTTTTGCATTCATACCATTTAAAATTCAAAAAGTACAAAGGATAGATAGTGAAAAGTCTTCCTCCCACTTCTGTCCCCACTCAATTCCCCACCCCAGAGGCAACTGATTTTTTATATATCCTTCTAGAGATGTTTTATGCATGAATGAGTACATATGTACGAGCATATGTGTGTGTGTGTGTGTGTGTGTATATATATATATATGCTACTATATATAAACCCCCACATGTCTGTCAGTTTGTGGTACTGTGGGGGCTTGTGCGTTACTGTGATACTGAAAGCTATGTCACCAGTATTACAGATACCAGCAGGGTCATGCATGGTAGACAGGTTTCAGCTGAGCTTCTAGACTAAGACAGACTAGGGAGAAGGACATGGCTAACCCACTCCCAAAACAATTAGCCAGTGAAAATTCTACGAATAGTAGAGAAGTACTGTCAAATATAGTGTAAGAAAATGAGCCCCTCCCCCACCAGGTGGGAAGGCAGTCAAAAGACCACAAGGGTTGCCTCCTCAAAGTAGAGGGTACCTTAATGAGTGAAAGAGAGTAAAGACCCAGGGACCTCCATTTGTTGATGTGGTACAATTCAAAATGAAGAGGAAGACCTGTAAATATCCATTAATAATTGGAATGCAGAATATATGTAGTATGAATCTAGGAAAATTAGAAATCGTCAAAAGGAAAATGGAGTGCATAAAAATCAACATTCTAGGCATCAGGAAACTAAAATGGACTGGCATGGGCCACTTAGAATCAGATAATCATACGGTCTACTATGCCAGGAATGACAGATTAAATGGAAATGGGGTTGCATTCATCATCAAAAAAGACATCTCAAGATCTGTCCTGAAATACAATGCTGTTGGTGATAGAATAATATCCATACACCTGCAAGGAAAGCCAGTTAATATGACTATTATTCAAATTTACAAACCCACCAGGGGGCCACAAATGAAGACAGGGAAGATTTTTACCAGGTCCTGCAATCTGAAATAGATTGAACATGCAATCAGGATGTTCTGATAATTAGTGCTGACTGGAATGCGAAGGTTGGAAACAGAGAAGGCTCAGTAGATGGAAAATATGGCCTTGGTGACAAAAACGATGCTGGAGATCTCATGATAGAATTTTGTCAGACCAATGACCTTTTCATTGCAAATACATTTTTTGATCAACATAAACAGCAACTACATACATGGATTTCACCAGACTGAATATACAGGAACCAAACTGACTACATCTCATGCAGGAAACATCAAAAGAAGATGGAAGGAATACAGAGAGTCATTATACCAAGAAGAATTGATGGATGGTCACTCTTACCAAGACGTTGCATATGATCAGGAACTAATGGTACTGAAGGAAGAAGTGGAAGCTGCCTTGAAGGAACTGACAAAAAAAACAAAGTCTCCAGGAATTGAAGGTATACCAATAGGGATGTTTGAACAAACAGATGCAGTGCTGGAGGTGCTCACTTGCTTATGTCAAAAGATTTGGAAAACAGCTACCTGGCCAACTAACTGGAAGAGATCCATATTTGTGCCTATTCCCAAGGAAGGGGATACAACCAAATGTGGAAACTATCAAATGCTACCATTAATACCACATGCAAGTAAAATTTTGCTAAAGAACATTCAAAAATAACTGCAGCAGTATATAGATAGGGAACTGCTGGAAAATCAAGCTGGATTCAGAAGAGGGCATGGAAACAGGGACATCATTGCTGATGTCAGATGGATATTAGCCAAAAGCATAGAATACCAAAAAGATGTCTATCTATGTTCAATTGACTAAAGGCATTTGACTGTGTGGATCATATCAAATTATGGATAACTCTGCAAAGAATGAGAATACAAGAGCACTTAATTGTACTCATCAGGAACGTGTACATGGACCAGCAGGCAGTCATTCAAACAGAGCAAGAAAACACTGCCTGGTTTAAAGTTGAGAATGGTGTATGGCAGGGTTGTATCCTTTCACTGTACTTCTTCAATCTTTGTGCTGAGCAAATAATCTAAGATGCTGAACTTTACAAAGAAGAACATGGCATGATGATTGAAAGAAGACCTGCATTATGCAGATGACACAACTCTGCATGCTGAATGTGATGTGGATTTGAAACATTTACTGATAAAGACCAAAGATCATAGCCTTCAGTATGGATTGTGCCTCAATATCAAGTAAGCAAAAATCCTTACAAGTAGGTCAGTAAGCAACTTCATGATAAATGGAGAAAAGATTGAGGTTGTTGAAGATTTTGCTTTACTTGGTTCTACAATTAACACCCACAGAAGCAGCAATCAAAAAATCTAAAGACACATTGCATTGGGAAAAGCTGTTACAAAAGACCTTTCTTTAAAGTGTTGAAAAGTAAAGATGTCACATTGAAGACAAAGGTGTGCCTGACACATGCCATGGTATTTTTAGTTGCATCATATGGTTGTGAAAGCTGGACGTTGAATAAGGGAGACAGGAGAACTGGTGCTTTTGAATTATGGTGCTAGAGATGACTATTGAATATCTCATAGACTGCAAAAAGAACCAACAGATCAGTCCTAAAAGAAGTGCAACCAGAGTGCTTCTTGGAAGCAAGGATGGCTAGGCAGCCTCTGGTATGTTTTGGATATGTTGTCTGGAGGGACCAATCCCTGGAGAAGGGCATTATGTTTGAGAGAGTAGCAAGTCAACCAAGAAAACTTTTAACAAGATGGATTGACACAGTGTCTGCAACAATGGCTTTAACATAAGTAAGATCATGTGCCTGGCACAAAATTGGGGAGTGTTTCATTCTGTTGTACATACCGTTGCTATGAGTCAGATGCAACTCGATAGCCCCTATGAACAACAACATATATAATCCCAAACATGTTTATATGAAATTCTTATTCATTTCTCTTTTCTCATCACGTGTATACTATTCAATTACACTATTGTGGACATCTCTTTTTTTTTTTTTTTTCAAATTAAATCCTTTTGAGAAACAATTTGGTATTCTATGCATGGTGGTGCAAGCCTGTGATTCCAGTGACTTGGGAGGTGGAGGCAGGAGGATTGCAAGTGCGAGGCCAGAGGCAGTCTGCATAACTTAGTGAGACCCTATTTAAAAAAAAAAAAAAAAATTAAAAGTAACTGGAGGTGCAGCCTAATGGTACTTACAAAGTATGTGTGAGGTTCTGGGTTCAAACCCCAAGGAAGCAGGGAAGGAAGGAAGAAGGGAAGGGAGGGAGGGAGGGAGGGAGAAGCAGGAGGGAGGGAGAAGCAGAATGGAGGGAGGAAAAGAGGGACAAGGAGGAGGGAGGGACGGAGGGAGAGCTGGAGGGAGGGAGGGAGGGTATAAGGGTAGGAAAAGGAAAGGAAACAAACAAGAAAGAGAGATGATTTGGTCATATATACACACCAGTATACATTTACATCATAAAGAACCATAAAATTCTCACATCTATTGACAAGGAATCCTAACTCCTATGAAAAATTAAAAAGAAAGAAAACCTAAACACAAAATACAATATAAGAAAAAACAGAGATGGGGTTATGGTGATCTTTGTTTTCTCTTCACAACTGGGTGGGTGTTTCTTTCTTGTTTTAATTAGCAGATGATAAAAGAGGAAAGAGAATATGGAAACAGTTCAGAGTTCTTAGTAACAAAATTTGCCAATTAATTGTCCATTCCTTTATGCCCAGTAGTATATATTCTCTAGCACCGAGCATGACCACAGAACACATCCACACACAATGAACACATACTGTACCTATAGAATCACCAACATTTCACAACATTCTTGACTTTAAAACTATCAGGAAATAGAGCAGCCTTAACACAAGCCATCATGGACACAACAGCAAACCAGGAAAACAAATGCTCTTGTTAACGTGAATTGAAACAGGCTCAGCCAGTATCAGGGTTATAAATGATGCCAGAGAGCCACTTACCCGGAGGTATTTTGGCTGTGCTTTCTCCAACTCTCCTAGTCTATTTTAACTTGATTTTAACTGAAAGATACAGTAGACAGCTCAGAGGAAACAAACCTAAGATTTCTCATTCACAAGAAGTCAGTACATGACTTCTACAGGAGACAGTTAACTAATTAACTCATTACATTAGAGACAATTACTTGGCAATGTCAGTAAGCTTGTTGTCTGAATACAAAGAACCAAAGAGGAAATTCAGAACTAAAACTAGAATTTGAGGGATTACAGGCATGCGCCATGGTAGCCAGCTGGGCTTTGTTCCAGATGTTAGAGTTATGGGAGATTTTGCTGTTAACTTTCTGAAAAGCCTTTCTGAAATTATAAGCTGGTGCCACCATACCTAGCTAAACCCATCCCACCCAAGGCCCTCTCCTCTACAAGTGTTCTACCACTGACCTTCATCTCTAGCCCTAAGAGTTTTGGGGTTTTTTTTTTTGGGGGGGGGGATGTTTTCATTTTTTAAATACAACTGAGACTAGCCTTGAACTCTATATCCTGCTTCCCATGTGCTGGGATTACAGGTGTGCATCACCCACTTGGTTCCTAAGAACTTTTAATAATGGAAAATTTAAACAAAACATACTAAAAGAATGAGCTCCCAGCTACCCATCAAAAGCCAGCCTTCCACTATTCTTATTTCTTTATCTCTACCCATTCCCCATCCTCTAACCTGGTTCTTTTTACAATATTTTTTGTTTGTTTTCAAATAACTTTGATTACCTTGGGGAAAAAAATCACTCCTAGAATCTACCCAGAGTCAGTTAAAATGCTGAAACATCTTAGGTATTATGATAATAGAGAAAAGATAGTACCTCAAAATCTGGTGTTATGGGAGCTACAGGTGTAACTCAGTAGTAGAGCACCTGCCTAGCATGTTCAATGTCCTGGTTCGATTTGCTATACCAAATCAATCAATCAATCAATCAATAATACTTTAGGAGCTGGAGTTACAGTCTGGTGGTAGAGTGTGTGCTTACCATACTGGAGGCCCAGGGCTCAATTCCCAGCACACACAAAAAAGGTGATCTGTTTAAAGCCAAAGTATTTTTAAAAATAGTTTATAAAATAAGAATGACTCATTATTTTAAACACCTTACTTTTAATGTTTTTTTAATTGATGCATAATAATGTTTAAAACAGATTATTTTCCCCTAATCTAAGGGGCCTGTGCATACTCTGTAAGCACTCTACCACTGGGCTGCAACCCCAGCCACTCTTATTTTTTATCTTGAGAAAAGATCTTACTCAATTACAGAGGCCTCTGGCCTCAAACTTGTGATCCCCCTGCCTCCGCCTTCCAAGTCACTGGAATTACAGGCATCCACTACTGTGCATAGCATGTTGTTGTTGTTGTTAGGTGCCATTGAGTCAGTATCCGACTCATAGCGACCCTCATAGGGTTTTCAATGGCTGACTGTTTTGGGATTGCCTTGGGAGTGGATTGCCAGGTCCTTCTCCAATTTTTGCAGTGCTGGGAACTGAACTCAGGACCTCAGAGATTGCAGTGCAGCACTCTACCAACTGAGCTAAATCCCAGCCCTGTGTATAGCATACCAAATTGTTTTTCAAAAGGACTTAATTTGAAAGAAATGAGATATTCACAATAGTATAAGTAAATAGCACATCTGTGATGAAAAAAGAGAAATAATTAAGAATGTCATATACAAACATGTTTGGGTTTATATATACTAGCATATACATATAATGTGCCCCATGTGTCTAATAGCTTGTTGTGCTGTGGGGGCTTGTATGTTGCTGTGATGCTGAAAGCTACACCACTGGCATTGCAAATACCAGCAGGACCACTGTGGTGGACAGGTTTCAGCTGAACTTCCAACCAGGACAGATTAGGGAGAAGGACCAGGTAGCTCACTCCCAAAATAATGAACCTTTAAAAACCCTATGAATAGCAGGGAAGCACTGTCAAATATAGTGCCAGAGAATGATCCTGCAGAGTAGAAGACACCCAAAAGACAAGTGGGGAAGAGTTGCCTATTAAAGTACAGTTGACCTTAATGACAGGAATGGAGTAAAGCCCTTGGGACTTCCATTTGCTGATGTGGCATGACTCAAAATAAGAAGAAACAGAGTGGCTGCAACAATGGGCTCCAATATAAAAAAGATCCTGTACATGGCACAGTGTCAGGTAGTGTTTTGTTCTGTTGTACACAAGGTCACTATGAGTCGGACCTGACTCGACAGTATCTAACAACAACATATATAATATATACACATATATATTACATATATACCTATTTATGCATAAAACTCATTGTTGTTAGGTGCTGTTGAGTCAGGTCCAACTCACAGGGACCCTCAAAGGGTTTTCAATGACCGATTGCTTCGGGATTGCTCTGGGAGTGGATTGCCACATCCTCCTCCTGTGTTTGTGGTGCTGGGGATCAAATGTGGGTCCTCAGAGAGTATAGTTCAGCACTCTACCAATTGAGCTAAACCCACCTGTTGCAAAGGATCTCTAGAGTATTGAAGAGTAAAGATGTCACATTGAAGATGAAGGTGCGCCTGACTCATGCCATGGTATTTCAGTCACATCATATGGTTGTGAAAGCTGGACATTGAACATGGGAAACAGGGAAAGAATTGATGCTTTAGAATTATGGTGCTACAGATGATTACTGAATATACCAGGGACTGCCAAAAGAACCAACAGATCTGTCCTAGAAGTGCAACCAGAGAGCTCCTTGGAAGTGAGGATGGCTAGACTGCATCTTATATATTTTGGATTTGTAGTCAGGAGAGACCAATCCCTGGAGAAAGACATCATGTTTGGGAGAGTGGCAGGTCAATCAAAAAAAGGAAAACCCTCCACCAGATGGACTGACACAGTGCCTACAACAATGGGCTTAAACATAAATAAAATCATGTGCCTGGCACAGAATCGGGGAATGTTTTGTTCTGCTATACATAGAGTCACTATGAGTCAGACTCGATTTGATGGCACCTAACAACAACAACAATGCATAAAACATCTCTAAAAGGATATATAAAAAATCAGTTGCTTCTGGGGTGGGGAATTGAGTGGGGACAGAAGTGGGAAGAAGACTTTTCACTATCTATCCTTTGTACTTTTTGAATGGTATGAATGCAAAAAAATAAATTTTAAAAATAAAGTAAAAAGTCATTAACAATGGTGACAGGACTCATTGTTTCTTCCTTTCCATCCCCACTACCTTGATTCTGGCCTCAGTATCTTTCACCTGGATCTTTTCAATAGTCACTACTTGGTCTTCCTGTCTCAGTCAGTTCCCCTCCCTCCCCTCCTCTCTCCCTCCCTCCCTTCCTTCCTTCCTTCCTATACTGGGGAATTGAACCCAGTGCCTCACACATGTTTTGGAAGCAATCTATCACTGAGCCACATCCCGAGTGCATTTTTTACTTTTTATTTTGAGACAGGGTCTTGGTTACGCTGGCTTCCTCTGACCTTGAACTTGTGGTCCTTTTGCCTCAGCCTCCCGAGTTGCTGGGATTACAACTATGTGCCATTGTGCCAACTTCCCACCCATCTTTCTCTTTGCTACCAGGGATAGCACTGGTCAGATCATCTCTCTCCCTAACTTTTTAGTCCTAAACTTTTTAGTAGGATCCCCACAGAATAAAGTTTAGAACATTCAGTTAGCATTCAAATTCTTCCACTCTTTGGTCTCAAACTGTCTTTTTAAGTTGTTGAGCATTCCTAAACCAAAATTTTGAAATCTGAAATGCTCCAGAATCCAAAAGTCTTTGAGTGGTGACATGATAATACCTCTACCTCTCTAATCACTGGGATTATAGGTGTGCACATCAGGCCTGGCTTAAACAGATTTTTTTCAAAAGTAAAGATTACCAGAGCCAGGTGTGGTAGCCCAGGCCTGTAATCCCAGGCCTTGGGAGGCAGAGGCAAGAGGATTTAGAATGAGGCTAGCCTGGCCTACAGAGCAATTTCCAGGTCAGCCTGAGCTATTCTAGCAAGACCTGCCTCAAAAACCAAAATAATAATAACAATAAAATAAAGAAAGAGAGAAAAATAAAGTAAGGATAGTCGAGGCTAACATATAAGGCTAAAAATATGAAATCTTAAGGGCCTTATTAAAGCTTCCTCTTTGTGCTAATCAAAATGACTTGAGTATTTGCACTAAAAATAACAAAAAGCAGTTTAAAACAAAGTTGTATGTCTAACATTATGCTAAAAATTTAATATATCAAGCAATATAGCAACTTTATAATATCTTTTCCATTTTATTCCTATCATTTCAAAGGGTAAACTAAAACCACTTTAAGCCAGGTGCAGTGGCACATGACTATAATGCCAACAACTTGGAGGCAGAGGCAGGAGGATAGTAAGTTCAAGGTCAGAAGCAGCTTGCATAACTTACTGAGACTGTGTCTCAAAAGATAAAGTAAAAATTGGACTTGGTGTGCAGCTCAGTGGGATAGCACTTGCACAGCATGTGTGAGTCCCTGAGTTCAACCCCTCAGTACCAGGGGAAAAAAAACAAACCTAAAATGACTTTAAATGAAATTACCAAATATTATACCCTTACTCCAAATGACATTAATCATTTGCCATTTCAAAGATACTCTTAAGCAGTTGTAAATCCCCCTTGGGCAAAAAGTCAAGGACACATGAAAGACATTGACGAAATGTAGCTGACAGTATCTGAACAAAAATAGATGATCTATTTTCTAGATTAAACTTTTTCCAACCCCAATTCAAGTATTTGAAATGCAAAACTGCACATAGCTTTGACATTTCCAGAAATGTTTAAATTTACACTGAGTATAGTTCACATGTGCTTGAAAAGGCCTTAGCATTCTAAAGCTTGAGAAATAAAATAGATCTTGAGAGAACGGAATCCTCATACATTTAATAAAAAATATTATCTATAAAAGATGGCAAGGTTTCATATATACATAAATGTTGTAAGTACACTGAACTACCTGCAGCTCTAAATGAGAAGATCATGCCCTCTCGAAATCTTTTGCCTATGAAGCCAACAAATGAACATATCAAGGCCTCACCTGACTGGAATGGACTGGATAGTCATAACTCCTTCACAATTTACTTAAGTTAATCATTAGTGATTTTTAGAATGTATGCAACTTACTATAGTTAGCTATATTAACTGTACCTTATAAAAAGCTTACACAGAACTCTAAATTTCCACTAAGAAAAAAAATTAACTTAAAATTCAATGACTTGAATGAGTAAAAACCCCAATAGTCTAAGTGATACAAATTAAACCTGTTAAAACTTTTAAGTTCAAAAACAAGTCCATGTGTTATGATTAGAGAGCTGGTTAGTTTTACAAAATTAATACAGTCTATCAAGATCAAAGATTTTCATTTCAAGTATGCACACCAAAACTCAGATCATATATCTAGAAACACTACTTTTTAAGCCAAAAGTCTGCTGAAATCAAATCTTTCATGTCATTTTGCCTTCATCCGAAAGCCATGCTTTAACTTTCTTATAAGCTCCTTTTTCCAATGCTTGACATTAGGGATGCAGATCATTAAGACACTGCTTATGCTGTCAAGTAGCTCAGGAACAGTGGCATGTTAACACTAATTCAGAAACTTGGGTACTAAACCTCTGTGCCGTTAACTCATTGAGAATTTTGATGCAAAATATACAGCTCAGCTGGGCAAGGTGATGTGTGCCTGAAGCCCCAACCATTCCAGAGGCTGAGGCAGGAGGACCATTCCAACCCAGGAGTTAGAGATCAACCTGGGCAACACAGTGAGACTTCTATCTAAAAACATAGCTTCTCTCGGTTCCTTGTCTAACAAAGAGTTACAAGCAAAATAGCCATCCTGTTGTAAATAATAATAATAATAAGATTTTGTACACAACCTATTTTGAAATGATAAAACATATGAAAATTATTGTTGTTGTTAGGTGCCGTCAAGTTGTGTATCCAACTCATAGCGACCCTTATAGGGTTTTCAATGGCTGATTGTTTCAGGATTGCCTTGGGACTGGATTGCCACATTTTTGCAGTGCTGGGAATCGACCTCGGGACCTGTGAAAATAGTCACTGTAAAATGCTTAGAATCAAAAAAAGCATAGAATCCTCATTTCCCTCCTTGCTTATTGAATTTTCCTGTTTTTGTCCAAATATGAAGAAATTATTTTTCCTATTCTTCATTACTTTCCAAAACATGGTTTTCTAGGGGTTGGCTTCCAGTATTCCTGGGCTTGCCAAGAGGTCAGTTATGACTAGTCTAAGCAGCTATCTCTGCTTATCCAACATGAGGCTGTAATATGAGTCAAACCAAACTGCTCCTCCTTGGATTTGTTCCAACTGAGATGAACTAACATTTTCAGATCTTAGCATCTTTTCAATTTCAGTAACTCAAATGACAGTATTGCAAAGTTCAGTACCTGCAGATATCACACTGAGCATTTCCAAAGTAGAAAGATGAATTATGTGAACAATAGAAGAGGACAATATGTACCAAGGCAAGAGCTGAGTGCATGAAGCTAATCTTCTTGCTGTCCTTCACTATTACTGCTCATACTTCCCACAGAAGCCAAATTTAGTCAGGAATGCATGCCTTTTCACTACCCAAGCACACTGCATGAGGATCAAAGACCATGGCATATCTGACACACAAACCCTGTTACAACAGTACAATGTGGAATTATCTTAGTATGTTGACTAATCAGAATAAAAGCATATTCTATCATGAATACTTTAATGAGAGAAAAATAATCTTAAGCACATTTAGGCACATTGACTTTTTAATTTTAACAATTTTATTAAGCCATGTTGTTGTTGTTAGGTGCCATCAAGTTGGTGTCTGACTCATAGCAACCCTAAATTTTAACTAGTAATGTGAAATTTTTCCAGTATTACTAAAATCAACTACACGTGCCTGAGGGAAAAGCAGTCTTATACATCTACTTTTAATTAGCACTTTCAGTTATGTTTCACATCCACCAGAAACAAAACCTTCTATTTGATTTTCCAAAGAAAATTCTTTAGAATTCTGCCTTTCTGGCTTATTTAATATATGTACTTTTTAAAAATTGGAAAAGAAAAAATTAAAATAAAAATACCTATGTATTTTCATTATCTATCAAAGCAAATCCTACTAAATCTTTGGACAATGCAATTTCTAACACAGTGAGGAGGAACAAGAGCCTTATTAAGTACTGAGATCAACTGAAGCTATTGTAATATACTATAGCTACCACAACAATTTTCCCTCAAAATGATCAAAAACCTTGGAAATAAAATAATGACCCCAGAAAACCCAATAACTGGAACTAGAATGCTTCTCAGGGGACATTAAGTTGGATAATTAATTTGTATTGTTCTTTAAATAAATAACTTCAATTTCTTGTTCTAAGTAACCATGGAAACATAAAAGAGCATATATATTTATAAGCCTGGGCAAATTATGTCTCTTTGACATTCAAGGTACAGCTCATAGGGGGACAGAATGTGTTAATGTTGGTAAGTCTTGATTAAATACCAACATTTTTGCAATAAAGAAAGCAATTCTGATAGGGAAAACATGTTAAACCACCTAAGGGACAAGACCAACCAAATGTAATGTATGAACCTGGCCTGGATCCTATTTTAATAAAGTTTGCTTGTTTGTTTGTTTGTAGTACTGGGGGTATTGAACCGCAAGTCTCTTGCATGCTTTGTAAGCGCTCTACCACTGACGTGCACCTCCATTTTTTACTTTTTATTTTGAGACAGAGTCTAAGTTATGCAGGGTGACTCTGGCCTCTAACTGGAGCTCCTACTGCCTCAATCTCCCAAGACACTAGGATTACAGGCATCTACCACAGCAATGGGTTGAAATTGACAATATTAAGGAAATTTTTAAAGGTGTGATAACGGTATTACAGTTTGGTTTTTCAGAGTCATTTGTTTTTAGAGATATACACTGAAGTATTTATAGGTGCAACAATATGATGTCTTGGAAGTGCTTCCATATAAGCAAGCCAGGCTCCAAAAGAGCAGAAAGATTAGCCATAATGACTGGTGCAGCTTAGTGAAAGGTAGACGGTGACTGATATACTATTTTCTGTAGATTTGTATCTGCCATTTTTCATAATAAAAAGTATTTTTTTTAAGGCTACAGAAAATAATGGGATGAATCTGTATGTACTAAGATAGTTAATAGCTAGAGTGTTATTCCTTTTCTGGTCTAGACTAAGCAACTGAAGGTTCAGAAGAAAACTCTGCAAATACCTGCCACAGTCTCTCAGGTCTCCCAGACTTAGAGTGTGACTATACCTCTTCTCAGAACCTTACGGATTTAAGAGAAATTACCTCCAATCTCGATTATTTCTGAATATGGAGAATTGTGAAGACCTTCAGATGCATGTCTCAAGATTGTGACTGATTAAATGTGAATAATTTAGAAATATTAACATCTAAGTCACCTTGTTAATTCCAGCACAGATATATGGGGAAGACAAAGGACTCAAATACTATTGGAGGGCAGGGAGTCCTCATCTCTACTTAGAAGAGAACAAAGGTGACAAGAAACTAAGCTTTATTTGGATCTCCTTGTGTTAGACATCACTTCATTTAATCTTTATAACATCCATCTGTGCTAAGTATAGTTATCCCTTCTTGGACAGGTGGGAAAACAGGTTACAAAAGTAATGTAAACACGGGAGGGTACACAACAAAAAAGGGTCAAATGAAGATTCAAACCCAGGTTAGAAGCCAGTGGCACATGACTATAATTCTGGCACTTGGGAAGCTAAGGTAGGAGGATCATGAGTTAGAGGCCAACCTGGGCAATATAGTGAGTTCAAGACTAACATGGGTTAGCGAGTTCAGTGCCAGCCTGGACTACATAGTGAGACCCTGTCTCCAAAAACAAAAATAAAAACAATGGTTTCCACATTGCTGCTAGGAAAAAGTCCAAACTCCTCTCTGTGACCCATACATAAGACCCCACTTGATGTGGCTCCTTCCACCTCATCTCTAACTGGCCACTCACCCCCCTGATGCCTCAGGCACATTAGTCTGTTTTCTAGTTGTTGATCATACCAAACCCTTTTCTACACCTAAGCCTGACTACATGGGAGCCATCTGTTTAAAATTCCCCCCATTACTTCACCTTTAGGTACCTTTCAATTCTTAATTCTAATACCTCCTCATTGGCCAACCTCCTGAAAAATGACTTTAGAAATGGTGGCCCTTTTCAGTATTCTGTTTATTTTGTTATTGTACTTGTCACAGTCTGTAGTAATCTTTTTTATTTAATTTGTGACCTTTTTTTGTTCTCTCACCCCTAGGATCTGTAGTTCTGCCTTCACTGAACCTCTTATCTTATCCCTACTCTTACTGAATGCCTCTACCTTATTTCTGTAAAGGGAGAGCCGGTATAGTGTTTACATAGCACATAGTGGGCAGTTAAAAATGTACTGATTGGTAAAACATAACATGGCACTTAATAATACCAAATTTCTTATCTTTTCAAACATTTTTCAATCCTTCTGAACAATTTAAGGACAAAGTCTCACTGTGGTGCTACTTTGCCCTTCCTTATAGATTTTTTTTCTAAGGTGAATACGGTATAGTTCATGATGAATCCTTTCTTAACTCAAGATAAATATTATCACCTTTGATTCCTACATTCTGAAGACCTGGTGAAAACTCTTAATCAGAATGGCTAATAAAACAATGGATCCTCCTCTGTGTGTCCCATACTGGGTTTATTTAACCCAATTTATGCTAAGAAGCCTCTTTTATCTTCAGGTTCTGAACTAATAAGCTCCTTTTAAATTTTTTACTTGCTCTAATTTTAATACATACATGTTGAAACTATTTTTATTTTCCTCTTATTTTTTTCCACAATCAAATTAACAACCTTTCTCAATACTCATTAAATCATACATAAATATGTGTGTGTAAATATACATACAAAAGCATAAATATGTGAAAATATTGGTTTATTTTATAACCCAAAATCATGTTATGTATTCTTCTTTGCATCTTTCTTTTCTTACTTAATAATACTTAGATATTCTGCTCAATCAGTTGGTATAGGTCTAACTCATTCCTGATAGTATCTGTTTAACTCTCTATAGTATAGCTATTTCGTAATTTTTCTACCACTCCCTTCTGATAGCATCTATTTGTTGTCTTTTTGCTAAAAGAAAAAAAAATGAATGCCATAATTAACAAACTTGTACATACACATTTTTTTTTCTGATGAGCACTTTGATTTCTCTGGGAAAGGTAGTCTAAAAATAGAATTTTTGTTCAAACAGTATTTTCTCTTTCAATTATTTATTTTTATTTTTGCAGTCCTAGGGAGCAAACCCCTCTTCTCCCTAGCCTGTAGCATCCGGTAGTCCTAGAGGCTGCTACTGAAAACACTACAAATAGAGTGAAGCATTGACAATAGTACCAGGCAGGAGAGTGTTTTGTTCTGTTGTTCATAGGGTCACTGTGAGTTGGACCCAACTAGATAGCACCTAAACGATAACGAGGGATCAAACCAGGGTTTAGCTGGGTTGGTAGAGAGTGCTCTCCACTCTCTGAGGCACTGAGTTCAATCCCCAGGACCACAAAAATGGAAGGAAGGAAGGAAGGAAGGAAGGAGAGAGAGAGAGAGAGAGAGAGAGAGAGAGAGAAGAGCAGAGCAGAGGAGAGGAGAGAGAGAGAAAAAAACGGAAAAAGGACCTGGCAACCCACTCTTGAAACAGTGCTGAAACAATTGGCATATGAATAGCAGAGAAGTGCTGACGTAGTGCCAGGCGTGGCACAGTTTGGGGAAGTGTTTTGTTCTGTTGTACATAGGGTCTCTATGAGTGGGACCCAACTCGACAGCACCTACCAGCAGCAACAGGGATCAAACCTAGGCCTTCTCTCATGCTAGGCAAGCACTGTACCACTGAGCTACACCACCAGGCCATTTACCTTTCATTTTATTTTATCTATTTTGTGTGTGGAGTTTTATATCGCTGTTGTTGTTTGGGGATGGGGGGATTGTTGTTTTGTAGTTTTGTTGTTGTTGTTGTTTTGACACAGGGTCTTTCTGTATAGCCAGACTATCCTGGAACTCACTATGTAGACCACGCTGGCCTCGAACTTGGGTAGATCTTCCTGGCTCAGCCTCCTGAGTTGAGTGCTGGCATTACAAATATGCCACCACAACCGGCTTGCTTTTCTTATTAAACCATTGCCAGATTACTTTCCAAAGAGTCTTTGTTTCCACAAGTATTGTATGACAGCACCTTTTTCCTCCACTTTTGGCATTAGTAGATGCTATCATCCTTTAATACTTGATAATCTTATTGCAACTCTAATATTGTGATACATAGCCCTAATGTATATGCCCAAAAGATGAAGGGTCCTGTGCTAAATTCCCTGCTTATCTGCTTATTAATTCTCTTCTCAACTATAGCCTATTTCTGAAAATAAGTAAATAGTATACACAGTATGTAAACAAATATCTATCCAGTGAATAAAAAACATTTCTTTCTACCAAAAATTAATGTTATCATAAAAAGCCTATGGAAGAGTCACTTTTCTTATATTGACATCATCTTTTCCCACTTACTCTATAATCTAAAATAAAGAAGACAGGAATGGGGATATAGTTCAGTGGCAGAGCACTTGCCTAGCATGCACTAGGCACTGGGTTCAATCCCTAGCATAGCAATAAATAAGTAAATAAATAAATAAAAATAAACAAGACAAAAAACATGCATTTTCATAATTTTACATGACATATGATCCTTATCATTACATTGGTGGTAATGAAGAGAAGAACAGGATCAAAACAATATTTGAGTTCTGTATCTCTGTAAATTTTAGGTCTGGTAATATAGTTGTAGAGGCTTCACGTGTACTGTTTTTTTTTACCATATAATACATCAACAAACAAACAACAGGAAGTCTCTCAACTAAAACAAAATTAAGAGATCTTTAAAAAGTCATAAAAGTTTGTTATAAATCTACTTTACCACGAAGCACAGACAAGATTAACTCTTCATTTTGAAATTTGTCAGGCTTATCACAGTCTCCATCTCACTTGACTTTTCATCGCTTCTATTGTATCCTTTTGCTAGCATATTGTAGCAAAATTGGGTCAATGATAGGGTGTGGGTGAGAAAAGTAAAAGAAGAAAGAGATGAACCAAGAAATAAAAGTTGTAAGATTGGTAATAGTAAACTCTTAGATTGACAATGGGTTGGAAAATTGCAGCACAGGTGAATACAGAAGAATTCATTTGTTGTACTCTAATTTCATGAATTTAGGAAAGGGTAGGTTAGGAAAACGAATCCTAGTGAATCAATCAATATCTATCTATCTATCTATCTCTCCCCCTCTACCTCTCCCTCTTCCTCTCCCTCTCAACTAAGAGAAAACGAAGCTCATCAAATTTTGAGAAGCAATGAAGAGCACAGAAAAATAATGAAAACCTATTTCCCTATACTTGAAATAATGCATTACTCTTACAAATCCTTTAGCATGAACTTACTACACACATAATTCCAGTATGTAACATAGATATACTTGTACTTTCAAAAAGGAATATTTTGTTGTTTTACCTAACAAATTATTTTTATTTTTTGCAACAGAATCTCACTGTGTGGACCAGACGGTCTCAAACTTGCAATCCTCCTGCCTCAGCCTCCCAAGTGCTGAGATTACAGGTGTGTCCCACCACACTTGGCCTCTTAATAGTATTTAAGCACCTCAAATGACACCAAAATCCTACCAAAACCAAATCATCCTGATAATGATAATCTACATATTAACCTTTGACTTATCCTTTTTGTGAAAGTCCTTCTTTAAACTTCCATGGGACTATTCTATATCATTTTCCTCCTCCTTCTTTCCACTTCAGTTATGAATATCACTTATAAATCATTCCCTGGTCCTCTTTTTTAATTGTCTTCTCAATTAATATCTATCCTAAAAATGTCAAGTTCACTACTCTTTCATTACCTCCATCTTTAATACCAAATTCAACAGATTCTTCCTTTCCAAATTCCCTGGTATTATCCTTACTTTCCATTTCCCCAACCACCAGCCACTCAAGGTCCTTATGCCTTATATGTATTATTTCAAAAGCCTCTTAGCTAACAGCCTCTTTTCTAATCTCTCTACACTTTGCCCCAAACACACAAAGAACTATCAGAATTCACCACTTCAGTCTGCCCACTCAGAAACACCCAATGTCTCCCTACTGTTTCAAATCCCAACTCCTTGGCCAACTGATCTAGGGCCTTATAACATAAAGGCACTTCCTTATTTCATCACCTAAGTAACCAGATTAGTTCTTCTTTAACTTCTTAACAAAACACAGCTGCCAAAGCCCCTGGCACATCTTTGCCTTTCAAAAATCATCCCATTTCAAAATCTTACAAGCAATAGAGTGTAAAGGTTAAGCATATGGGGTTCTGGTGTTTGACTGTGGTCCCTACTGCTTATGAACTAAGTGACATTAACCAAGTCATTTAATTTCATGCTATAAATGGGATACTAAACCTACCTCATAAGAATGTGATGAAAATTAATATCTGTGTGTGTGTGTGTGTGTGTGTGTGTGTGTGTGTGTTTTCCAGTACTAGAGGATTGTATAGAGGGCCTCACACATGCTAAGCAAACACTGTACCTGCCAGACCCTTTTTTATTTTTTGAGATTCTCTAAGTTACACAAGCTGCCTCTAACCTCGAACTCATGATCCTCCTGCCTCAGTCTTCTGAGTCACCAGAACTGCAGGTATATGCCATGGCGTCCAGTTCCACGTAGTATCTTTAAGGTACTGGGCCAATGGATAGCATACTACAAATGATCAATAAATGTTAGCCACTGTCATTATTACATGGCCACCCTGTTCTACACAAGCCAAACCAATTGCTCTACCACAGGCTGTGCATTTGCCTTTACTATTCTTGACTTCCTTAGGCATAAACCATTAGAGATGGAGTGGGCCTCAAAGAACACATCCATCATCATGCAAGTCTTGGCTCAATTCTCTGTATACATATCTTCCATGCTTATCTTTTTTTTCAGTTATTCAATTTGGTGATTACTACTAACTAAATACAAGTGCATAGCACACAGCAAATAGTCCTTAGCAAATATTTATTGAGTAAATACATCAAATGCTAAAGAAATACATGGTTAGCATGTATTTTTGTCTATTATATCTAAAATGTTAATAAATTATAAGTATCTATAATAAAACTTTTAATAAATGTACTTGATAGCCTTAAATAATTATACTTTGAAGTATTGAAGTCAGGAATAAAAATCTAGTATGTTACTTGGTAACTGTCCTCCAATTGCTCCAGCTAGCTACAATATATCTTTCTAGCTGCTTTATGTCTTCCTAAAGGTATCTATGGGTGAAGGACCCTGCAACCCACTCCCAAAAATCAATCTGCCATTGAAAGACCTATGAATAGCAGAGAAGCAGTAACAATACTGTTTTGCCTGTTGTAAGTAGGGTCACTATGAGTCAGATACCAACTCAACGGCACCTAACAACAATAACAAACGTATCTATGATCTATTTCTCTCTTATCTAGCAGTAATGATTGAACCAATACTTTATATTTAGTGTTAAATATGCAATTATGAATTCCACAAATTTTCAATATAAAAATAAGAGTATCATTAAAATAATGTGTAAGGAGCTGAGAGTTTAGCTCAGTGGTAGAACACTTGCCTAATATGTGTGAAGCCCTGAGTTTGATACCCAGAATCACAAAATAATAACAATAATAATATGAAAAAAGATAATGATAAGATGCAAAACATTACCTGAAAAGCTGAGATTCAAAAGTTGTCAAGGAGCAAGACACAGTCCTTGGCCTCCCTCCTTGTATATCCAAGCCTCCCCAACTACCACATATACCCCCCAAAAATAAAAATAAACATCCACACAGAATTGTACTTTTTTTGCCATAGAATTTTTAAAGCTAGAAGCAGCTCAATTTCCATACCCTATGTTCCACTGAGTCCCACAAGAGAAGATGAAACCCAAGAAGACTAGGTAATTAGCTTAAAGGTACAACAGCCGATAGATATGGACATAGCAATTCAACCGGTGTTCCTAATACCTGGACCAATGAATGTTTTTTTCACTATATCAAGCATCTCAACTTATTTGTTCCATGTTTATCTTTTTTTTTAAGATTTTAATATGGTTTTAAGTATACATGTTGAACAAGAACAAGAGCAAGAACCAGAGAAAGAGAGAGAGAAAGACATGCTCAAGGTAAAGGCCAATAGTATACACCCAAAAGCCAGGTGTAGGCTCCTCAAGAGAGTACTCTTCTATGCCTACTTAATCTAGAAAATAAAATTATATCACATGAACTCACAACACAATTGACTACAATTATATGATAGGGCTATTACTGATATATTTTGAGGTATTTTCAAGAATACTTGTGAAGACTAAGGCCACAATGGAGCAGTTCTATTACAACTATTTTTACCATAGAAAAGATACTTCCCTTAAAAAATGTTATCAAATTTAAAATTCCTAAGGGGTATGGTGGTGTCTATAATCCTAGCACTTAGGAGGCTGAGGCAGAAGGAGCTTGAGTTTGAGGCCAGCATGGGGTACATAGTAAGACCCTGCCTCAAAAAAAAAAACAGAAAATTCTCATTTTTACTCCTTTTTTTTTTTTTTTTTTTTTTTTTTTTTTTTTTTTTTTTTGGTGCTGGGAATCAAACCCAAGACCTTGTACTGAGCTACAGCCCCAATCTTTACTAATTCTTTTCCATGAACTATACATGTATATGCTCATCTATGCAACTTTCTCCCCAACAATAGCTTAAGGAAACCACATGTCTCAAATAAAGATGTCATCTATTCCAGGCTCATCAGCATATGTTAGAATCTGTTCCTAATATAGAATCGCAGACTTTTGGAATAGGAAGGAACCTTGGAGGTCACCTTTCATTTCACAGAGGAAAATAATACCCAGCAGGAATCTGCCCAAGGTTAAAGTTTCTATACAAGAACCCAAATCCAGAATAGGAAGTTCTCAAAAGAGGATTTCAGAGAACAACACAATACTTAGTGAAACACATTAGAAATTTAAGAAAGCAAAATAAAAAAGAAGTAAATCAACTTTGTTTTCTTTTTAAGTCTACATTCAAGTCACTAATCCTAAAAGCTTAAAGAAGTTAAGGTAGATCCTTCCAAGAATTTTAGAGAGTTACATTTTGCATCAAAACCCCTAACGGGCCTATGGTTATAAACAAGTAGGAGAGTAAGACACACACAAATTAAGAATAACTATAATATTCTTATCTCTGTAAAAAATTACATGGAGGATTATTCATAAGTATGAAAACTATAAATATAAAACTTTAAAAGAAGAAAGCATTCTA